>WNWU01000120.1:903952-923484 GCA_012654045.1 Ptyas mucosa | reverse complement strand
CTGGACAACTGGTTCTAACATTATATACATCATATAGAATCCTAACATTCTCCCCTTTGGACAGGTCAATATATTCAGTTTAGATTCTTAATCCATAGCTTTCACAACATGTTTTATGTTTTATAGCACCTTGCGCTTTGGTAAACGCATCAGCAATATTGTCTTCCGACACACAATATTCTAACGTAACCATGTTGCTTTGGATACATTGACGAACATTAAGATACCTAATGTCAGTATATTTAGTTCTAGTTTTGACTGCTAAATTTGTTGCCATTTTTATAGCAGCTTGGTTGTCCTCATGTATTACAATTGGATAATCCATCTTTAAACCAATATCCATCATTAATTGTTTGTAATAAATCAAATCAGTGCAAACGAGTGACAAACAGGAAAATTCTGCCTCCATAGTCGAAAGACTAATATGTTTTTGACGAATTGATTTCCAGTTAATCAAACAATTGTCTAACATGATAGCTATACCCGATGTGGATTTCCTAGTGGTCACATCAGTAGCAAAACTGGCATCAGCATATGCACTTAATACTAAATCATTGTTAGGTTCTAGATACAATGCATAATGCATCGTCATCTTCAGATACCTTAATATACGTTTTGCGGCTTGCCAATGTCTATCAGTCGGCTCTGCGTTATATCTCGCTAATTGGTTTACTGCAAACGAAATATCAGGTCTTGACCAATTGCTTAGATAAGATAAACTACCTATAAGAGACTGGTAGATCTCCCTACTGAATTTAGGACTTTGGACCTCTCCTTGTTGAAAGTCCTGTGCCATAGGCGTTTTCGCTGGCTTACAGAGCTCCATTCCATACCGCTTCAACATTTGGCTTATTTTGCTAGATTGAGATATTTTATAACCCCTAGCTGTTTGATTAATATCTAGACCTAAATAATGCCTAATATTTCCCAAACTTCTGATCTTAAATTTGGTTTGTAACTGTTGAACAATATCTATGGCTTCTTTGTCAGTTTTCGTTATTATGGCTATATCATCTGTGAACAGTAACAAAAAAGATACTAAACCATTAGTTTCTCTCTTAAAGAGACACTTATCCGCTACACCTTCATAAAAACCGATCCTATTTAGTTCTTTCACAATACATTGGTTCCACTCGAACCCTGATTGTCGCAAACCATAAAGGCTTTTATGTAACTTCCAACAATCAGTGTGGTTTTGTGTCTCGACTCCTAAAGGCTTCTTCATATAGATGGTGTGTCTTAATGGAGCATGTAAATATGCTGTTTCTACATCTATATGGTTAATACTATATTTATGCTTAGCCGCCCATACTAGCATTGTTCTTAAAGTACTTGCACGTAAACTAGGAGCAAAAACTTCATCGAAATCTTGTTCAGTCTGAGAAAAACCTTGAGCTACAAGGCGAGCCTTATGGGTTACTGTACCATCTATGCTTTTCTTAACTTTGTAAACCCATCTACAACCTATTAATTTTTCACCAGGTGGCAATTTCACAGTTTCATAAACACCTAACTTGGTTAAAGAATTAATTTCCTTACTCATTGCCTCCTTCCAAGCATTTTGCTCCTTATCAGGATAAAGTTTGATATCTTCATAACTTGAAGGCTCAATGTTAATCTGGCAAACCACAGTCGCTTTATAACGATCAGGTGGATGCCTCTCCCTAGTAGATCTTCTAGGTAAAACAGGACTTACAGCAGATGATTCCTCTGACTCCTCCCCTAAACCTACATCCTCTAAACCTATTTCCTGTTCTTCCTCCTTGATAGAGGATTTTACATCATCTAAATCCTCAGGAATATCATCAGGAATTTGATGCTCGATACTAACAGTATTATTATCATGTCTATAGTCTGCATGCTCTAGTCTATTCCATCCTTCATGTTCTAGAAATTTAGCATCAGCACTACAGTACACACTCGTAGTTCCCTGTGCCCAAAATCTAAAAGATCTATGATTTGATTCATAGCCAACGAAAAACATTTTTCTGGCTCTTTGTTGATCCTTTCTCCTTAAACTAGATGGAATATGTACCCAAGCTGGGGCTCCAAATGTGTGTAAATAACTAAGATTAGGTTTCCTCCCATGCCATAAGGTGAATGGAATTTCACCTGTAGAGGAATGAACCACGTTGTTTAACACATGGTTAGCACACATGGCAGCTTCACCCCATAAATTATTAGGCAAACCAGAATCTGCTAACATAGTTCTAATCATGGCCTGTAATGTTTGACCTCTTCGTTCGATATACGAATTATGCTGTGGTCTGTACGGAGCAGACCGCTTATGCTGGATCCCTGCATCCTGCAAAAACTTTTCCAACTTTTGGTTGGTAAATTCCGTACCATTATCAGTAACTAAGCATTTAACCTTGAATTTCTGTTTCCTTTCCACAAAACGTATCCAGTTGGTAAGATGCTGGAATGTTTCACTTTTTGTTTTCATAAGATAACAGAACCCGTACCTTGAATAATGGTCAACCATGCTTAGAATATAGCAGGCACCTCCAATGCTAGGTTTCTTGGGTCCAATTAAGTCTATAAAAACTACTTCTAATGGGTTTGTAGTTTTAAAACCATTAACACGGTTTGCTGGTGTTAGCCTACTTTTCTGTTGACTACAGGCATTGCAATTTAGATATTTACTACATGCTTGTAGTTTTATTCCTTCAGATAATTGTACTGTTTGTTTTAACGTTCTGAAGTTTAAATGCCCAAGCCTCCGGTGTAACAGATGAATACATTCATCATGTGGTTTAACATTATTATAAACAGACTTAGACTTAGCCATCAATACTGGGTTATCTCGTAAAACAAATAAATCATTTTCTAAACTTGCAGTAACAACTTTTCCATCTTTCTCAATAAAACACTTATCATTTTTGAATGTTACTGTAAACCCAAATTTCAGTAATGATTTAACAGATAATAAATTAAATTTTAACCCAGGAATATATAACATAGGCAATGGATCATTGCTAAATGACCAACGAGCAACACCCTCTCCTGCTGCCTTAACTTTCCAACCATTTGCAAGTTTTACATGCTGGTTACTCTTCTCCATTTTAACAAAAAATTTTCTGTTTCTAGAAATAGATTGAGAAGCACCACTGTCAACAACCCAGCAATCCTGGTTAACAGTAGTAGTTGAATTTGATATAGCTAAATTACAGCCCTTCTTGGGTCTAATATTGTCCCTAACAGGCATTTTCTTATTTTTACAATACTTAGCTATATGCCCTTTAGCCCCACAAGCAAAACAACGTTTTACAACATAGGCAGTTGAGTACATTTTTTCTTCTTTTGGTTGTTGCACTCTCAACTGATCCCTTTCTTGTCTTCTTTTGGATTCTTCCAATAACCTACCGGTTATGCCAGCCAATGTCAGGTCATCTCTGGACAAAACCTCTAACGAAGAAACATAGTCATCATAACTATCGTCTAATGAAGAAAGAATTATATAAACTTGTTGTAGTTCCGAGAAAATCAGTTCCTTTTCATGTAGCTCCTGGAAAATTCTGGTCATGGATTCCAAATGAGCCATCATATCTCCACCCTTAAGAAGATGTTGTTTAAACAATCTTCGTGTGAGATAAATATGAGCACCCACAGTGCCTCGAACATATAGTCTCTTCAACTTGGTCCAACACCTAGCAGCAGACTCTTCGCCACGAATATGGACAAGCTGCTGGTCACCCAGTGTTAGTCCAATAATGCAAAGAGCTCGTTCATTGTCTCTGTTAAACTTGGTTATCTTCTTCACATCTTCTTCATCATCAGGATTCCATGCTGTTACATCCGGTGGATTATTAACTATGTCCCAAAGTCCTTCTCTACGCAGAAGTAAACTACATTTTGTAGACCAGGATACATAGTTTGTTCCATCCAGCCGGGTTATCATGGAAAAACTTGCTGCCTGTTCTAGAGCCATCTTCACTTGGATTGTTTATCACAAACACAGTTTGTACTATTCATATTAACTCTCAGTTTAGCTTTTAACAATCCTTGTTAGTTATGGTTGGCTCTGGGCCCATAACCCATGTTAAGGATATTGATGTTGTTTTACCAACCAGCAGAGTAACTGCACAAGGAAACGTTGAGAGCAATGAATAAGAAAACTGGTTTAGCAAAAGTGTACTTTATCATAGGAAAAAGCAGTAGCGTAGTCATAAACAAATCCCAAGTCTTCACCAATAAATCAGTCCAGTACATCAGTCCAAACAACTCACTCTGGTTAACAAACCACGATGGTAGCAGATCCATCAACAGATAGCAACTCCTTCACAATAGCAGCTCATAGCAGTTCATAGCAGCAGCAGTTCATGACCAGGTTACAATACTTTGTTTAAATATACTCCCAACTGGTCATTATCCCACTACAGCATGACTCAGCAAGAACGTAACATTTACAGTTTAAAGTTACAGTATATATATATTGCCTGGACAACTGGTTCTAACATTATATACATCATATAGAATCCTAACAGATTATCAAAAATATTCCAACATCATGCTGTACTCTATAGCAGGGATGGGCAACTGTGGCCCTTTTACAACCTGTGGACTTCAACTCCCAGAATTCTGGGAGTTGAAGTCTACCGGTTATAAAAGGGCCACAGTTGCCCACCCCTGCTCTATAGGATGCTTGCCTGTTTCTATCTTTTTAATGTAGTGGGTCAACGGTATATCAACTGCGGTTCTGGTTTAGGTCGGGGCTGTTCAGAAAGCTGCCAATGCTTTGCTGGAATCCAGTATGTACAGTGATTGCATGCTTAATATATGTTGAATCTTGCAAGTGATTTGGTTGCTTTACATGAGGCAGGTTTTGCCCCAATATTGTCTTCCTGTATGCTTCTCCCTTTTCTCTCTTCCTTCCCCTTTGACTGCCTATAAGTAGTCAGGTTGCTCTTGCAGAGATGTTTGCGATGTCCGCAGTGCTGTGTGTGTGAGATAGAGAAACACACTGAAGGAAATGACAGTTCATGTGTTGCTGTCAAGAAACCAGCAATGATTAATCCTTTAAATCACATGGCATTGAGTGCCATTCCAAAAAGACTTGGGTTAATTTTTTCTGCAGCGTAATTGCTGTCCTTCTAACTTGCTTGTTGTTCTGGGAGGCTCCCACCATCAAGTTCACTCAGATTCGGGAAGACTTGGACTCCAACTGGGTAGTCTCAGGGGGGATGACTGAGGCAGGTCCTGAGATTGTTACCTGGGATGAGTTTGATCCTGTGACCCCTGACGACGTGGACAGGATTCTGGGTGGACTGAATGCGACATGTTTATTGGACCCGTGCCCCTCCTGGTTAGTGCTGGCTTCCCGGGAGGTGATGCAAGGCTGGCTCCAGGGGATTATAAATGCTTCGTTGGGTGAGGGTGACTTCCCCGCCGCCTTGAAAGAGGCGGTGGTGAGGCCCCTCCTCAAGAAGCCTTCCCTGGACCCGGCATCGTCCGGTCTCCAACCTTCACTTTATTGCGAAGGTTGTTAAGAGTGTGGTTGCACGACAGTTCCCCCGGTACCTGGATGAAGCGACGTATCTGGATCCGTTCCAGTCGGGCTTCAGGCCTGGGCACATCACAGAAACGGCATTGGTCGCATTGATTGATGATCTCTGGAGGGCGCGGGACAGCGGTTGCTCCTCTGTCCTGGTCCTATTAGATCTCTCAGCAGCTTTTGATACCATCGATCATGGTATCATGCTGCACCGGTTGGAGGAGTTAGGGGTGGGGGGCACTGTACTGTGGTGGTTCTCCTTCTTTCTCTCCGACAAGTCGCAGTCCGTGTTGACAGGGGGGCAGAGGTTGACTCCGAGGCACCTCATATGTGAAGTGCCACAAGGGTCGGTCCTCTCACCCCTTCTGTTCAACATTTATGTAAAGCCGCTGGGTGAGATCATCCGTGGTTTTGGGGTGAAGTACCATCTGTACGCTGATGACACCCAGCTGTACATCTCCACCCCGGTCCACCCCAACGATGCCCTTGAAGTGATGTCCCGGTGTCTGGAGGCCGTGCAAATCTGGATGGGGAGGAACAGGCTCAGGCTTAACCCATCCAAGATCGAGTGGCTGTGGTTTCCGACGTCCCGATATAGTCAGCTGGCGCCATCGCTGACTATTGGGGGTGAATCGCTGGCCCCCACGGAGAGGGCTCGCAACTTGGGCGTCCTCCTGGATTCACAGCTGTCTTTAGAAGAGCACTTGATGGCCATGACCGGGAGGATTTTCCATCAGGTCCGCCTGATTTGCCAGTTGGGCCCCTTTCTGGATCGGGATTCCTTACACAGTCACTCATGCCCTCATTACTTCCCGCCTGGATTACTATAATGCTCTCTACATGGGGCTCCCCTTGGGGAGCACCCGGAGGCTCCAGCGGGCGCAGAGTGCGGCCGCGCATGTGGTTATGGGAGCAACATGGTGCTCCCACGTGACACCCCTCCTGCATGAGATGCACTGGCTCCTGGTGGTCTTCCAGGTGCACTTCAAGGTCTTGGTTACCACCTTTAGAGCGCTCCATGGCTTAGGACCTGGTTATTTACGGGACCACCTACTACCACAAACAGCCTCCCACCGGCCGGTACACTCTCATAGAGAGGGGCTCCTCCGGGTGCCGTCAGCCAAACAATGTCGACTGGCGGCCCCCAGGAGGAGGGCCTTCTCTGTGGGGGCACCTACTATCTGGAACGAGCTCCCCCCGGAGATACGGAGGATCCCGGATCTGTGTACTTTCCGCCGTGCTGTTAAGACTCTCCTATTCCAGCAAGCCGGCCTGGCCTAACTTTCTCCCCTTTTCTTTCTTTTAAAGATTTTTTAAATTTTCTAAAGTGAAATTTTAATTCGTTTTAAATTATTGGGATTTTTAACTGTTGTGGGCTAAATTGTTTAATTTGGTTTTAATTATGTTTTAACTTTTGTATTTATGTATTTTATCTTGTGTCTGTTCACCGCCCTGAGTCCTTCGGGAGTAGGGCGGTATATAAATCTAATTAAACTAAACTAAACTAAACTGTTTCCTCAGAGAAGTCACAGACCTTCCTCAAGGAAACATACAGGAGGAAGAAAACAACTTTTGACTCCCCTCCAAGGGGCTTGGTGGGTCCCTACCAAGTAGTATGTGTGTGTGTACTCCTATTGTTTAGGGTATGAGATATAACACAGATTTTACACATTTCAATCTGAGCGTCAAAGTTTGATTCTGAGGAAATTGACTGTTCCTGTGATTGGGAACTGATGGCTTTTGAACTCACCCTGTGAGTGTCATTCATGTCACAGCAGCATCACGTGACATATCGGGACTTTCCCCCCCCCTTCACTAAACGGGGCTTGGGAATGACCAGCACGTGATGCATTCAGCCCGTGGGCCAGCTGTATACCATCCCCTCTGACTCTTAGGTTGGCTTTAATTTTATCTTTTATTTTTATATAGCCCTGTAAGATATTCAGAGGCTTTGGGATCATTACAAGGGTTTCCAATTCCTAATCATAATGAGACACGATAAAGATGTGCACTAAAATATGACACCAAGGAAAGAGAGGAAGGAAAATTGATGAAATATAATTTTACTATTTTAAAGTTTAGAAATTTTGCACATTAAATTCAAAGTCACTTGGAGGTTGAGACTCGGGCCAAGAGAGCCTCTTGGTTCCTCCAGACACCAGTCCTGATCTGCTCCTGGTCCTTCTGCAAAGGGATCACATGCAATGTGACCCACTAAAAAAACTGTAACCTGTCTTTTTGAACTGTGTTACAGAAATGAACAAATGTGGAATTCTTTGGTGTCTTCCAATCCCAGCAAAATCAGGATCATTAATCTGCATTACTAAAATGTTACTTTTGCCACTACAAAAAAAGTTCCTCTCTTTATTTGAATGAATTTTTGAAAAAAAATTAAGGAGCCCTGGGAGAAAAGTGAAAGAACAGAAAATATCTCCCATGTGTTGGGAACACATTTGTCCCAGTGTTAACAGAAATGCTGACACCTGCCTTTGTCTTTCTCAAAAGCTATTCATGATTCTTACACAATGCTCTTTTAGCAATGAAATGTCTACTGTACAATTTTCTCACATTTCCCCAAGGGGGGGGGCACAAAAGTATCAGCCCCTTGGTTCTGCTCTCACCCACCAGCCATCAAAGGCTAACAAGGAGGCACTTGCAAGCAAAGATCACAGCAGGAGTTGCGAATAAACCTGGAGATCTTACGCTCAAAACCACAATCCCTTTTCTCCTCAACTCAATATTCCTCCAGCTCTTCTCCATTGAAGCCACCTGCAGGGCAGAATAGCCTTTATATCTGAAATTTTACACTGGTTTTGGCCCGGCCCCAAATTCCACCAATATATTTGCTATTCATATAGTTTCTTTGACTTTGGTACCTCATTCTTGACATAATCTGAAGAGACATGCTTGGTGCAATGAATTCCTGGAACAATTAGAAAAAGATGAACTTTGAAACTGCTCTGCTTCTGCTCTGGCTTTCTCCTTATATGCGGAGCTACAATCTTTAACTATAATCTGTGTTAGAGTGTTCCTACCTTGAAGAGATGCTGGTTGGAAAATTCTGTGGCTCAAAACCTTGAGGTAGAAGAACCCTGGGACTCTGCAAGTGACATTTCTGTAATCTATCATGATAAGAATGAAAAGAAGGCCACTAGTTTTTTTTTTGCAGAATTGAACAATTTCTGCAAAAATAAATATCCAGCAACTTCTGCTGCTAATGGCCAGGTAGCCATTCTCAAATTTCTCCCCTCCTTCACATCTAATACTATGACATATTTAACTAAAAAGAATCAGGCCAGAAAGTAAACAGTCAATTTCTCAGCTGGACTTACAATGGGACATTAGAAAGGAAATTCAAGCCTTCTCTACATTCATCACTTTGGGGCTCTTGTGGATTTTCTTGTGTGCAATAAGGGTGGAATGTTTCCGAAAGCACTGTCCACAGTCAGGGCACTTAAATGGTTTCTCCCCTGTGTGTATACGCACATGATTTATGAGGTTAGACCTAGTACTGAAATCTTTCCCACAGTCTGGACACTCGTACGGTTTCTCTCCTGTGTGAGTCCTCTGATGTATCACCAGCTCAGAATTCCGAAGGAAACATTTCCAACAATCTGGACACTCATACAGTTTCTTCCCTGTATGAATCTTCTGGTGTATCACCAGGTGGGAATTCAGACAGAAACCTTCTCCACAATCTGGGCATTCATAAACTTTGTCTGCTGTGTGACTCCTCTGGTGTCTCACCAGGCTGGAATTCTGACTAAAACATTTTCCACAGTCTAGACACTCATAAGGTTTCTCTCCTGAGTGAGTTCTCTGATGTATCACTAGGGAGGAATTCTGACTGAAACCTTTCCCACACTCCAGACACTTATATGGTTTCTCTCCTGTGTGAATCTTCTGGTGTATTAGCAGATAAGAATTCCGACTGAAACTTTTCCCACAAATCAGGCACTCGTATGGTTTCTCTCCTGTGTGTGTTGCATGGTGTCTCACCAGATCGGAATTCCGAATGAAACTTTTTTCACAATCTGGACACTCATATGGTTTCTCTCCTGTATGAGTCCGCTGGTGTACCACCAAGTGCGAATTCCAATTGAAACTTTTTCCACAATCTGGACAAACATATGGTTTCACTCCTGTGTGAGTCCGCTGATGTACCACTAAGTGCGAATTCCAATTGAAATTTTTCCCACAAACTGGGCACTCATATGGTTTCTCTCCTGTATGAGTCCTCTGATGTATCACTAGGTCAAAATTCTGACTGAAACATTTTCCACAATCCAAACACTCATATGGTTTCTCTCCTGTGTGTGTCCTCTGGTGTATTACCAGGTCGCAATTCCGAATGAAACATTTCGAACAATCTGGACACTCGTATGGTTTCTCGCCTGTGTGAATCTTCTGGTGTATCGCCAGGTGGGAATTCTGACGGAAACCTTTCCCACATTCTGGACATTCATATGGTTTGTCTCCTGTATGTGTCCACTGGTGTATCATCAGGCTGGAATTCTGACTGAAAGTTTTCCCACAAACTGGACACTCATACATGGTGTATTATCAATTGTGATTTACTATCCATGCTTTCCCCACAATATGTATATCTATGTTTTTCCACCACTGGCATTCTTGAATCCTCCAGGAAGTTAAAAATTCTTTGGATCCCTTGTTAGATGGGAGTTTTGACTCAAGCTACTGTTTCCTTCCACACAGGTGAGGCCTGCAGTGCTATCTGCCCTACATGGCTATCCAAGTGATTTTTTCCTTCCCACTGATGTCCCATGTTTTTTGAATTTGGAAACTAGTGAAGAAAAATCTCTGGTTTTCTGGAGAAAATAGAAATTATTTTGATTGTTGGCTTCATTTGCTTTCCTTTTCAATGCTGCTTGTTATTCTCAGTTGTCCAGAGTGCTCTGATTGGCATTCTCTTTGTCTATAAAATTCACATAAGAGGATTAGTTTAATTATGGTTTATAAAATGCTTAGTCAACATAATAAAAATAAAAAAAACATAAATTATAATTAAGAAATAAACATTACTTCTGGTTTTAAAATTGGTTGGTTTTAAAATTGATACTAATTTTAATTGAATGTTTTAAAATTATGGGCCAAACTTTATTTAATTATCTTAAAATTATTTTAACTTTTGTACTCAAATGTTTTATTCTGGCTGTTCATCACCCTGAATCTGAAAGGAGAAGGGCGGTATAAAAATCCAATAAATAAATAAATTACAAAATGTCAATAAAATCCTTTACATTACTTAAGGTTCATTTTCTGTCTATCACTCTAGTGGGACCCAATGTTCAAATATCCACTGAGTCATGAGATTCATTTGTTGACTAGGGTCATTCACACATTTCTAGATATGCAATGTTTTCTTTCAAAATATATTTGATCTAATTTTAGAAAGGCTTTAAGCCCTCCAATGACATCACAATGTACATTGCCCTCAGTTACTGACCACCACAACTACCGACAGGCAACTTCTAAACAGTGCGGTCATTAAGCATGATGTCACATGACAGTGTCAATTTGCAACATCAGTTCTAGCTGCGATCATTAAGCAAATCTCCATGGGTTATGTGCAACGTAACATGACTTGCAACTTTCTGTCAGTTTCCAATTGGCTTTGTTTGTAGGACGCCAACTGTGAAGGTCCCAGTTGTGATTCCATGACTGTGGGACACCACAACTCTTGTAACTGCAAGCCGGTGCCAGCCCCCAAATAACTTGCAATGGCCACAACTTTTGAGGACGACTTGTAAATCTCCTTGTTCAGCACTGCTGTTATCTCTAAAGGGTCAGTGGAAAAAAAATAGTAAACTAGGACTATGTATACAACTGAAAAATCCAAATGGTGTTCAAAAGCTATTTTTTAAAAAAGTGCTGGGTTAAGCACATCTGGATTTCCCAGGGGTGCCTCATATGTGTATTCACCAGGTTCAGATGTGCATGAAAGTAAGAAGGAAAAAAAATCCCAGAAGAGAGCAATAAGTAGCTCAGCCTCATATTGTTGCCAAGAAAACCACCTCCCTAAAACCACCAGGAGTCAAACCTAACTCGAAGGAGACTTTGTAAATCTTCCAACCGCCAGAAAATTGCAGGCGCCACTTTTAAAGCGTGCAGTCCCAGTGGAGTAGAATTTATTTGATTTATAACATATGCAGCAGCCGATGCGTTTCAGCCTAGTTGCTTCTCTGCTTCTACACCGTGGAGGAAACCAAACAGCCCGACTTGCGCCTGATTTCTGCTCCGATTCTTCGACTCACCTTCCAGCAGCCGCTTCGACCCTGGGAAGAGCACGAGAGCCCCCCAACACCGCCACCATACTCACATTGCAGAGCCGGAAGAGGTCCTTCTACCCTCTTTCTCGTCTTCTCCGACGTCCTCTCTACCAAATTAATACTCTACGGTTTCCACTCCTTTCAGTTATCGATGCCGCCTCTGCGGTTCCCTCACCGCGAGCCTTGCTGACTTAGAGGTCGCCCTCTAGCTACAGATAGTGTTTTCTCTGTTTGTTTTGTATTTATATTAGATTTTTAAATTCTATTTTTTTTTTAAAAAAAGGAATGTGGCCATCAAAGAGTGGGGCGACTTTTATACAGTTTTGCGTGCGCATCTGTATTACCAACCTTTTTACAACGTTTTGAAGTCCTTTTTTTGTTGTGGAGGTTAATAAATCAATGAACCGTGAACCTTTCTCTCTATGAAATGCTACTTAAACAAATGAGCCTCTGAAGCAGTTAACAGTAAATTTTTATTTACATAATAAAAACATAACTATATATTCAATTAATAAACAGCACTTAGTTACTATGATAAATTATACTGTCATCTATCTATCTATCTATCTATCTATCTATCTATCATCTATCTATTTATCTATTCTCTCTAAGCTATGTTATCTATGACTATTCTTCCTCAGAAGAAATATTATTATATACCACAGAATTGCTCTTCTAACGGACTTCCAAACTGCTCACAGTTATCTAACGGAAGATCTTAGAAGACAATACAATACTAGACAGAAGAGTAAACTGAAGAGCAAGGGTTTCTGTCAAGAATCTCCTTTTATACTGCTAACTGTGACAGTTAGGGGAGGGCTCTGGAGATTCAAACCTAATAGCTGCCCTCTGATTGGCTTATGTATCTGTACATTCCAAAAGCCATTAATAGGCACAGCTATAGAGAAATACATTTTCTCTAACATTTTTCGAAACATTTCTCTTACCATATTTAGAAAGAGTCACCGGCTCTTTTCTTAGGTTTGCCTTTTTCTTAGGTTTGCTGAGTATGTGTCTCTCTGTTTTGACTTAAGAAATACTTCTTTTTCAAGGGAATTTGTAGACGCACATGACATTTGGTATTTAACAGACTTAAAATCTCCTCCAGGAGCAAATCTGGGCTTGTTGGGGACATCAGCTTTAAGACATATAACCCTAACCACGCTATAAAAAAGATGTTGAGACTCTAGAAAGAGTGCAGATAAGAGCAACCAAGATGATTACGGGACTGGAGGATAAAGCATATGAAGAACTGTTACAGGAACTGGGCATGGCTAGTCTAGTCTAGTTTTTTTTTTAAAAAAAAATTGATTTATATGCCACCCTTCTCCAGAGACTCAGGGCGGCTTACAATGCGTTAAGCAATAGCCTTCATACTTTTGTATATTTATACAAAGTCAGCTTATTGCCCCCACAATCTGGGTCCTCATTTTACCTACCTTAGAAAGGATGGAAGGCTGAATCAGCCTCGAGCCTGGTGAGATTTGAACTTGCAGTAATTGCAGGCAGCTGGATGTTAATTACAGTGCTTTAGTCTGCCACGCCACCAGGTGAAGAGAAGGACCAGGGGAGACATCGTAGCAGCATTCCAATATTTCAGGGGCTGCCCCAGAGAGGAGGGAGGTCAACCTATTTTCCAAAGCACCTGAAGGCCAGACAAGGAATAATGGATGGAAACTGAACAAGGAGAGATTCAACCTGGAAATAAGGTGAAATTTTCTGACAGTGGGAATAATCAACCAATGGAACAGAAGTTGCCTTCGGAAGTTGTGGGCGCTTCATCATCAGAGGCTTTTAAGAAGACACTGGACTGCCATCTATCAAAAATGGTATAGAGTCTGCCTGGGGTGTGTGTGTTTGGACTAGATGACCTACAAAGATTCCTTCCAACTCTGTTAATCAATCTCTCTCTCCCTCTCTCTCTCTCTCTCTCTCTCTCTCTCTCTCTCTCTCTCTCTCTCTTGATGGATTGATAGATATATAATCATTTAGCCACTGTCTATCCACTGCAGGATGAAGGCCGCTTTTGCATGTTTCTCCCTCTCTCCCTCTCCCCCCCCCCAAATATAGAATTTCTTTAAGTTTAAGGTCATATTTTGCAATGAATTACAAAGTTATGAGCATCTTGATGGCAGGGTGCTTCTCCAAAAGCTTGTGTTTGTGACACAATGAACTGTAAACAGGAGTTTTAATGTCAACAACATTAGTAGCAGAAGAAAGATGCTGAGAAATCAGATAATGGCTGTTTCAAATCTGGTTCAGTGCTAAATATGTTGCTGTCAATCAAACAAAAAATAAGCATTGTTCTGAACCTCTTAATTTTTGCCTCTTCTTCCCATCTGAAATTTCTGAAAATTAGTGCAATTAGAGATAGAGAAAATGTTCCCATGTGAAGGTCCCCCCCCCCCGCCCCCTTATTCCTGATCTCAGTTTGTGAAGGGCGTTGTATGAAGTTCACTCAGTTAGATTGGCAATACGATACAGCACTATTGTGTGTAGTCCTATCACACCTGTGCCTAGTTTCCTTTCATCTTTGGAGATACCTAATTCCACCAGTAATAAAAGGGAATCAACTTGTTTTTGGGGCACTGCATATTGAAAAGTGAAAACCCTTAAAGCAGGAGAAGAAAGCTAGGAAATGGATCCCCCTACTCAGAACAAGGGACCCTGTGAGTCTACGGTGGCCAAAAAAAATCAGAAGGCGTCAAATTGCTCCTTTGCAGACTAAGAAACTTTGTGAAATGGCTTGCAGGAGCTGTGCTTATTAATACAATGGGTTAGAAAAGGCGCCACCACATTCCTCCTGACATGGTTTATAAGGTTAGATATTGAGGAAATGGCAGCATCACCAGCCAAGAATTGCATGGCTGAAGGATGATGGGCCTTGTAGTCCAATGATATCTGCAGGTCTGCCTCGCCCCTCTTCAGCATCAATGCCTTCCTACTTTGCACCTATTGCAGCTGTGGATTAGTGCAAGCAAGTTTCTTTTACTATTGCAGTGATTGTCAGTCTCTCTTTTTAAAAAAAGAATCCCGGTGTTTGCTATCCATCCTTTGGCTTTTCTTGTGGGGTGATACGGGTGAGCCTCTCTGGCGGGGTCCCAGCTGGAAGAGTTTGGCGTTGCTCGGAAGTGCCCCAGTCGCCCCCCATCCCTGCAACGGCTTCAGCGAAGGGGTTAAACGCAGAGAGCTTTCCTCTTGTGCCTAGAGAGGAAAAGGGGGGGAAGGGGGGTTGGGAGTCCAGTTTCCTGCCCATCCTGTGCCACCCCCCTTTCCTGGTCTCCAGACATCCCTTACGCAGGGCTGTGGAGATCCCTTCTGGGGAGGGGCGCTCAAGAGGCGCCAGGTGGGCAAATTGGACCAGGAGGGGGAGGAGGGAGAGGAGGAGGGGGAATCCCCAGGTGCAGGAAGGGAAGAGGAGATTTCTGGGGGAGGGGTGGAGAAGTGTGGAGGTGGTCTTTTTACAGCAGGTCCCCTTCCCTTCTGAATTCTCCTGTTTTTACTTGCAGCTATTGAGCCTCCGCTAGACTCTGATTCCCCTTGAAATCCTTCCTTCCAAGTCTCCTTCCTTCCACTCAGCCCAACATCTTGGTGCAGCATAGCTCCCACAGCTTCCTAGTGTTGCCGTTCCCCACGTTCCCCGGCTGCTGACGGAGGGAGGATCGGGTCCCCAAAGTAAGTCTGGAGGGATAGAAAAGGTGGAAGACTTGGGGAGATCTGAGTTCAGAGAGGTTATGAACCCTGCTAGGAGGAGCCCAGTGGCATCTGAAAGACAGGTGACAGAGACCCGAAAGGCATCCAGGTGGGTTTGTTTTGAGATGCAGCACCTGAATTTGCCTCTCTTAAGATGCCCAGGTTCCCTTTCTGGTGACTGCAGCCTCCCTCTTTATCTCTGCCCCACTAACTGAACATCTGGGTGGAAGTTTTAAATTTTACTTACCAGGTATCAACACCACAATTGAGCCCAAAATTTATGTTGCTAAGTCAGACATTTGTTAAGTGAGTTTTGCCCCATTTTACAATTTTTCTTGCCCCAGTTGTTAAGTGAATCACTGGAGTTGTTAAGCTTAGTAACGTGGTTGTGAAGTGAATCTGGCTTTCCCATTGACCTTTCCTTGTCAGAAGGTTGCAGAAGGGGAAGACATGACTGCAGGATACTGCAACCGTCATAAATATGAGTCAGTTGCCAAGTAGCTGAATTTTGATCACGTGACCATGGGGATACGGCAGTGGTCGTAAGTGTGAAAAACGGTCATAAGTCCCTTTTTTCAGTGCTATTGTAACTTCGAACAGTCACTAAATGAACTGTTGTAAATCAAGGACTACCTGTATTTCTTGTATGGACGGTGTAATTTGCACTGGAGAAGAAGCATCCTGCCATTTTTACAACCGCTAAAATACAGAGAGCTTTCCGACAGCTTTACAAAGAAAGGACTCTTGGAGCCAGGTTTTACTCCAGATGGCATTTGGGTTGCTTTCTTGCTGATGTCGTCTTCTGAAATTTGTTTGACTTCTTGATTTAATGTACAGTTTCCAGATTTCATAGCCATCTAAATTTGTGCGCCCCTGTTTAATTTCCCAAGGCCTGTGAAATGTCGAGCAGTATTTTAACAGGGTAAATTTAAAAGCAGCGATCAAATTAAATGCACTGTAAAGTCAGGGCAGTTTCAGGAGGGAATTCTCAGAATCGGTGGGGCTTTTAGCATGCAGAGGCAAAAACCTGCTATTTCAGATATTAAAAGCTGACTTTTTCCCCACTTCAGAGATTAACATTATGTCTTTATTGGTTTGATTTATATTCCTGTTTTGTACACACATCACAGCATCACAGCACATCACAGCAGCTTGAATGGATTTCTGCAGAAAGTTCCCCATCCAATAAAATAGCTGAATATTGATTTTTACCCTATAAAATAATGCTTGTAGAAAATCAAGTGGATCCAGATTATCAAGAAGCAATGGGATGAAACAGACCTTTATGGATCCTTGACTTCCCTTTTGTGCATAAGTAAATTATGACAATTTCTATTCCTGCCAGGAAGAAAGATGGATGTACGGGACTCGGCAGGATGCCAGGCAGGAAAGAGAATGATAGTGAGAGGAAGCGTTCAAAGTGCGGCAACTCAGGAATATCTGAAGGGTTTCACTACATCTCAGATTAAACAAGAACCAGAAGAGGGGCTGGCCCAGTTGTGTGAGATCCAGAAAAGAGAAGCTCTGAGGGTTCCATATTTGGATGGAAGAAACTCTCCACCTTCTCAGTCCTCACCAGAGAATAAAACTAGGCCGCCTTTGAGCAGAGAAGCCGATCTCCATCAACGGTCCCTCAGAGGAAAAGCTGCATCTGAAACCTTGCCAGGCCTGGGCTGCATGGACGTTCCCAAATTTTACGAAGGCCTGGATTCCCCGGTGGAAGTGAAGGAAGAGTTGGTGGAGGAGGGCAAGCTCAGTGTGGTGCTACAATGCCAACGCTTCCGTCAGTTTCACTATGAGGAAGCTGAAGGGCCTCAGAAAGTGTTTGGTCAACTCTGGGACCTTTGCTGCCAGTGGCTGAAGCCGGAGCGTCACTCTAAGGAGGAAATCCTGGAGCTGGTAATCTTGGAGCAGTTCCTGATGATCCTGCCACTAGAAATGCAGAACTGGGTTCGGGAACAGTGTCCGGAGACGGGGAGCCAGGCGGTGGCTTTGGCCGAGGACTTTCTTCGGAGGCTGCCACAAGGAGAAGAGCAGAGGGTGAGCATGGATCCTTGTCATGTTGGGCACCCTTGTAGAGCTCAGTTTATGGCCACAATTGAACCCCAAATTAAGTGAGACATTTATTAAGTGAGTTTTGCCCCATTTTGTGACTTGGTTATGTGAATCATTGCAGCTGTTAAGTTAGTAACATGTTTGTTAAGTGAATCTGGCTTCCCTGTTGACTTTGCTTGTTAGAAGGTGGCAAAAGAGGATCTTTTGGCCCCAGGACCGTGATGGCGAACCTATGGCACACGTGCCACAGGTGGCACATGGAGCCATATCCATGGGCACACGAGCGTTACCCTAGCTAGCTCCAGCGCGTATGCGTGCGCTGGCCAGCTGAATTTCGGGTCTTCCGAGCCCACTGGATCCAGAGGCTTTCTAAAAACCTAGGGAGGGTGAAATACGGGCCTTCTGGGTCCACGGAAGTTGGCAAACAAGCCATTTCCTGCCTACGGAGGGCCTCTGGGGGGATGGGGAAGGCCGTTTTTGCCCTCCCCAGGCTCCTAGAAAGGCTCTGGAGCCTGGGGAGGACTAAAAATGTGCCTACTGGGCCCACCATGCCATCGCGTGCCAAAAGCAGGGGGATGAGACACATTGAATTATGGTTGTGGGCATGCACGCGCATGACACACACACACACACCGGCGCTCCCCCCACTTTTGGCACGTGACAGCAAAAAAGTTAGCCATCAGTGCCCTAAGACACTGCAACTGTCATAAATATGAATCAGTTGCCATGGTTTCTGAATTTGATCACGTGACTGTTAGAATGACGCAATGGTCATAAGTGTAAAAAATGGTCATCAGTCATTTCTTTCAGTGCTGTTGTAACTTCAAACGGTCACTAAGTGAATGGTTGTAAGTCGAGGACTACCTATAGCCTGCCAAGGGAATGTTTTTAATGACAAAAAACTCAGGAGGAATCTGATGATGTGTTTCCATGTAATTCTTTTTATTAAAAAAAACATCAGGTTCTGTGAACGGCAGCTCATCATCGGATGGTCGGCGTGGCTAAATTTTAATTAGGGTTGAGAGAAAGATTTGACGATGCAGATGTGGGAAAGCAGAGCCACGAGAACCTGGTTAAAAGCCTCTTATCAAACAGCAATTGTAATGTGTTATAAACCTAACGTCAGTGGTGAGGCGAATCGGTAGCGGTGGCGGCGGGAGGCTCCACCCACCCACCTGGACGCTTCTGTGCATGTGCAGAAAATGCGCACCCACGAGCAAACAGGTAGTGATGGGTTTTGAAACCCACTACTGCCTAATGTGTATGTCGAGACATAGAAACATAGAAAACTGATGGCAGAAGAAGACCTAGTGGTCCATCAGGTCTGTCTTTTGAAGGTTTTTTTTTTAATTTTTTAAAATTTGTTTTGGATGACGGACATGTGTTTATCCCAAGCACTTTTAAAAAATCTGGCTGCTCAATTTACTGACCTCAGAAGGATGGAGGACTGAGTCAACTTTCAGTTAGTGAGACTTGAACTGCCGAACTCCTGGCAACCTGCAGTTGCAGGATTAGCCTACAGCAGTGATGGCGAACCTTTTTGGCATTGCGTGCCAAAAGTCTAAGCGAACATGTGCTGTCGCTCTCCCGCATGCCAGAACCCATAATGCAATGCGCGTCCCCATTTATGCATGTGTGCATGACAACTCCCATGCTCCCTCTACACATGCGCCCACACTGTGCATGCATGCCCCCCCAATGCGCCCCCCCCTTTTTCCAAGTGGGCCGGCATACCTCTTACCAGAGGACAACTAGGTACCGGCCGTTCCCTGGTGAGACAGCTGTTCCCCGCCTGGTGCATGGCGCTGCCAAGATGGCTTGGCTAATGATCAGGCAACTCCAAAGTTTCCTGCTAAACGTGTTCATTCTTCTTTCCCTGTTTAAAAGAGCCGCGCTTGTAGGGGGGAGAGATCTGGCTAAAGAGCTGTGCTTTAGCTGTGCTAAAGAGCTGCCTCCTGCCTTCCACGATCTCCAAAGTTCCTCCCCCCATGGAATCCTAG
>WNWU01000120.1:853066-903942 GCA_012654045.1 Ptyas mucosa | reverse complement strand
CCCATGGAATCCTAGCGTTTTCCTGCCTTCCACGATCTCCAAAGTTCCTCCCCCATGGAATCCTAGCGTTTTCCTGCCTTCCAGGATCTCCAAAGTTCCTCCCCTGATTGAGTGCCTCCTGCCTTCCGTGTCTCCTCAGATTTTTGCAGTTTCTCCCCCCATCGTGTGCTAGCTTTCTCCTGCTTTCCTGCCACGGAGAGGCAGAACCTGCAGAGATCGGGGAAGGCCCTGCTTCTGTTCATCCGCGGCAGAGACCAGAAGACCAGCTGGCCGATTGGAGGTGCGCACATATGTGGTGGACCTGGGGTGGGCTGACGGCTGGCGTGCCAGCAGAAAGGGCTCTGCGAGCCACCTGTGGCACGCGTGCCATAGGTTTGCCATCATGGGCCTACAGTATTCCATTCTAACCACTGAGCCACCACAGCTCTTCAGACAGTACATATTCAGGTCCTCCAATCTCTCTTGATATGTTCTGACCCTCAAATCTTGCACCATTTTTGTTGCCTGTTTTTGAACTCGCTTAATCTTATCAATATCTTTGTTTAAAGTGCGTCCTTTTGAGATGTCTGGAGCCTTTTGCTGTATGAGTTCAGCAAAATCTCAGTCTGTGGTGCTGTTAAAGAGAGGCCTGAACACATTAGAATAGGTTTCTAACACATTACAATTGTTAAGAAATCCGTAACCTGGATTTTGTTTGTATAACCAATCTGAATTCCTTACAGTGGTGGGTTTCAAAATTTTTTACTACCGGTTCTGTGGGCGTGGCATGGCTTGGTGGGCATGACTTGATGGGCGTGGCACGGGAAGGATACTGTAAAATCTCCATTCCAACCCCATTCCAGGGGAAGGTTACTACAAAATCCCCATTTCCTCCTGATCACCTGGGACTCAGGAGGCAGAGAATAAATGGGGGCGGGGCCAGTCAGAGGCGGTATTTGCCAGTTCTCCAAACTACTCAAAATTTCCACTACCGGTTCTCCAGAACTGGGCAGAAGCTGCTGAAACCCACCTCTGATTCCTTAGCTTCTTCTCATCATAAATTTAAATTTTCAATTTCAATCCTACAGGATTCGAACCACTCTATGATTCTGATGATGTCAATTGCAGTTCACAAAAGGTTCATCTTTTTAATTAATTTGCTGCATTAATATCTGCCCCCAGTGCTAAATTCGATGAAAGTACAACAGTTCTTTATCCACAGTTAAGAAATTGGAATGGCTTAAACGGGATCCGTTTTGACTGGCATTCTTCTTAGATTCAGGGATGGTCTTCTCCATATATTGCCAATCTGAGAGATTCAAATTAGGACATTTAAACTTGTTCTGGACAACTAAGCTGTGGTTTCCCTTGTAACTTTACCAATCTTTAAAGCAGCCTACTTGTGTCACATCATTGCTTCCTGAACCCCAGTGGGTTTGTAGCCTTTGAAAATGATTTTGCCAGGGTTCGAGAAGGGCTGAAATGGATCTCTGATTGATTATGGTTTGGGTACCAGCTGTTGGCTGATTTATTTATTAGTCACATTTCTATGCCGCCCAACTCCCTAGGGCAGTGATGGCTAACCTTTTTGCCATCGCGTGCCAAAAGCAGTGTGAGTGCAGTGGGGTCACATGCATGTGTGCCCAGACCCATAATTCTATACGCCCTGCCCCCCTGTGCTCCCCCTGCTTTTGGCACGTGATGGCACCATGGGTCTGGTAGGCCCGTTTTTTGCTCTCCCCAGGCTCCAGAGCCTTTCTAGGAACCTGGGGAGGGCAAAAACGGCTTTCCCCACCCCTCCCAGAGGCCTTCCGGAGGCCAGAAACAGTGTGTTTCCTGACTTCTGGTGGGCCCAGAAGGCCCAAAAATCAATTGGCTGGTCACGCATGTGTGCCGGAGCTGAGCTTGCGTGCCCAGCGATATGGCTCCGCGTGCCACCTGTGGCACCCGTGCCATAGGTTCGCCATCACGGCCCTAGGGAGTGATACTGAGAAGATGTGTCCCAATCGTCTCCTTAGACATCTTCATGCTTCTCACACACAGGAAGATCTGACAGACTTGCGTCATGAGCCTTCCAATTCCGAACTGGATCCGTTGGATATTGTGAAAGTTGAGGTCCCCATGGATGGAGACAGTGAGTAGACCGAAATGCTTTGAAAAACCTGGGGATGAAATCTGGTAAGCGTAGGTAGAACGTGGTTGATCAATCTGAAACTACATCCTGATGATGGCCTTCAGGGTATTTGAAGGTGCTTGTCACCACAAATAGGAGTCCTGGGGCGCAGTGGACTAATTCACTGTTATTAAGATCAGCTGCTTGCAATTACTGTAAGTTCAAATCCCACCCGGCTCAAGGTTGACTCAGCCTTCCATCCTTTCTAAGGTAGGTGAAATGAGGACCCAGATTGTGGGGGCAAAAAGCTGACTTTGTATAAATATACAAAAGTATGAAGGCTATTGCTTAGCGCATTGTAAGCCGCCCTGAGTCTCCGGAGAAGGGCGGCATATAAATAAAATTAAAAAAAAAATTTAGTGACAGAATTGCCAGTCCTAATTGTGATCACTAAGTGAGGACTACCCACATTCGTTCATCACCACCCTGGGGTCTTATTTTTCCTGCAGTTGATGGGGAGGAGACCAATGTGCAGTAGGGAGTCTCTCTGGATGGCTTTCCAATTAGAGAGGTGAGGTGCTGTTGCTGGACTAGGAGTGGGGACACCAAAGTTCCAGTCTCTCCTTAGCCATGAAAGGTCCCTTAGTGTCAACCCCACTTGATAGACCAGACCAAAGAAATCAACACCCCAGGAAGACTCTAACACAGTTGTAAGTGCAAGGACCAATTGTAAGTCACTTTTTTCAGTGCTGTTGTAAATTCAAACAGTTGGTTTTCAGATGAAGGCCTGGTTTTCAGATGTATGCAGGGGGGGGGGGCACATGGGGGGGGGGGTTTGGCGCATGTATTGCATTATGGGTGTGCACGTATGCTCATACACTTTCAGCACTCTGCCGAAAAGGTTAGCCATCACTGGCTTAAAGTATAGCTTAAAGTGTCAGGGTGCCAAGTAGCATACTCTTAGCAAACAAAACTCCGAGGCAGGTAATTTCCTCAAAGAATAGTTTTTGGGTTTTTTTTATATGTCATATTGGCACAGGTTAGTGAAAACTGACTCTGAATATTCCCGTGGATATTTATTTATTTATTTATTAGTCCAATTTATATGCCGCCCTTCTCCGTAGACTCAGGGCGGCTTACAATGCATTATAGCAATAGCCTGCATACTTTTTTGTATAGAGCCTTGGTGGCGCAGCAGTTTAAAGTGCTGTTAAGTAACACCAGCTGCCTGCAATTACTGCAAGTTCGAATCTCACCAGGCTCAAGGTTGACTCAGCCTTCCATCCTTTTGAGGTAGGTAAAATGAGGACCCGGATTGTGGGGGCAATAAGCTGACTTTGTATAAAAAAGAACACCGCTCAGGGGCCGAAAGCCCTACTAAGCAGGTATATACAAAAATATGAAGGCTATTGCTTAACGCATTGTATAATGCCCTGAGTCTCCGGAGAAGGGCGGCATATAAATTGAACATATATATATATATATGCTTATTAGGGCTAATTAGGATATCACCTATCTTGGTTCCCACGAGAAAGCATTTTGTTTTGGCTACAACACCCCATGTTACTGATTTTAAAGTTTTGATAATGATTTTAATTCGATTTTTAAATTATGGGCGAAATCTATTTAAATTATTTTAAAACTTGTCTTAATTTTTGTACATAAATGTTTTTAGTTGGCTGTGCACCGCCCTGAGTCCAGAAGGAGAAGGGCGGTATAAAAATCTAACCAAATAAATAATAAACTATCTCTATTTCCCCCTGCCTAACCCTCTTCTAAGTTGTGTCAGCTCTGAAGTCCCAAATGGCCTCAGTCAAGCCAGCTCCAGGGCTGACAGGCGCCCACCAGAGGTGGGTTTCAGCAGTTCTGACCAGTTCTGGAGAACCTGTATCAGAAATTTTGAGTAGTTCAGAGAACTGGTAAATACCACCTCTGACTGGCCCCACCCCCATCTATTCTCTGCCTCCCAAGTCCCAGCTGATTGGGAGGGAATGGAGATTTTACAGTATCCTTCCCCTGCCACACCCACCAAGCCATGCCATGCCTACCAAGCCACACCCATAGAACCGGTAGTAAAATTTTTTGAAACACACCGCTGGTGCCCACCCCCCTAGTTGAAAAGGAGTTCCTGGAAGAAGACAAGAAAGAACACAAAAAGATAATTAAACACAAGCTAACCTCATCTTCCTCCCCCTGGGGGCAGGAGTCCCTCCTATTAACAACCCATCAACTTGCTCGAAGCACATAGGATTGGGTTGGGGTCTCGTCCTGATCCCTAGCTTTTGGACCATGGGGAAGCTAATTAGGCGCCAGGTGCACGCAGTGTCTGTAATGGCTTCTACCTTTCCCTCCACCCGGGTATTTGACATGAACTAGCTTTGACTTGATAGTGAATGGACGGATGGCTTCACTTACCATTGGGTTGTCCTTGCTGTCATCATCGCTATCACCAGTCACTGCAGTTGGCCTCCTTGAGCTGGAGTTTACTCTTCCCCTTCAGGGGTGAGGGAAGAACTCAATGGCTTGGTGGCCAAATTTCCCCCTCTCCGGGATCTTCTGGTGCTTTTTTTCAGTTTGGTTGATGCCTCCTTGTCTAGGTCTTCAGTGATGGCTTGGATGGTTTCTTTCAACACGAGAGTTGACTGGCTCAAGACTACTCTCGTACATTCAGGCTGGTGCAAGTGACCCACACTGCTGTGGCTCATCTGGTCAAATCCCTCCAGCAACTCCTCTTAGGGTCTGGCTATGGGTCTGATATCTCCAATTCCCATATTTGCTAAGGTCAACGGGTACCCTCAACTTCCACTCAAGGATTGTGGACCACGATTCTTTTGTCAAAGTCACGGGCCACTTCCTCACTGGCTCCCGGAATGCAGGTTGGCAGCTGAAGTCTCCCTCCACCTGTAGAGCTCCTTGGTGGCCGGCCACTTGGTACAGATCTTGGGTCAGGCGCCCATCTGGCGCGTGATCTCCGCCATGGTTCTGCCACCTGCTGTGTCTCCAAAGGGGTTGGCAGAATCTCAAGAGGGCTGCCTCTATCTTCCCTGAGTCTTCCCGTTGCCTGGGTAGATTGGGTAAGGGGCTGGGGCACAGCCCTCTGGATAGAGGCTCTGGTTGGAGTGTGAAGTTTAATAGAGTCGGTTTAATGTCAGGTTCCAAGTAACATACCCTTAGCGAACAAAAATCCGAGGCAGGTAATTTCCTCAAAGAATAGTTTTATTTGATATGTCATATTGGCACAGGCTGGTGAAAACCAACTCTGAATATTCCCGTGATTTTCACCATTAAAAGTGAAAGTTTGTCACTTTCTCAAAACAATCAGTCACATGGCCCAGATTAACAGAGTCCAATCAGGATACAGCCCAGTTGCTAGGTGTCTCCAGTCCCCTCCTTCCGAGCACCTACAGGAATGTTCTTGGTTCCCATGAGAAAGCATTTTGTTTTGGCTACATCACCCCAACTATCTCTATTCCCCCCTCCCTAACCCTCTTCTCCAGTTTGTCAGCACTGAAGTCCCAAAATGGCCTCGGTCAGGCCAGCTTCAGGGCTGACAGGCAGCCCCCATTTAATTTAAAAGGAGTTCCTGGAAGAAGACAAGAAAGAACACAAAAAGTTGATTAAACACAAGCTAACCTCCTCTTCCTCCCCCTGGACGCCCATATGGCTTATGGGGGTATTTGTCATGGAACTGCTTAACTGATTTGTCTGCTTTCACATCCCACAGGGTGTTAATCTCAAATTGTATAGTTTAAAGTATAGTTTAAAGCTTCTTGGATGAGAAGCGAAACATCTTCAAAGAAAAAACAAGAAAGTCCAGTTGCCTCCTGAAAAAGCACCTTTGGGATAACCATGACCTGGATAACTGAGAATCTCTACAGATTTTAATCAGATTGGTTTTAATGGTCTTTGAGATGATCATAAGAACACATAAAATTGGGACGCAGGTCAGGCGTTTGTCTAATATTTCTGACGCTGATGCGCTTCTCCTCTTTAGCAAGCAAGAAAGAGAAAGCCTTCAGGTGCCCTTCTTCAGCTGGCAAGCTAAGCAGGGATAACCCTGTAAAGTCCATGGATGGGAGACAAATTGGGAAGAAAAGGTCTGAAAGCTTGATTGCGGAGGGGGAGAAAAAGTGCTCCGAAAAAGGAAATGACAATTACAGGCAGTGCTCAACTTACGTCCACAATTGAGCTCCAAATTTATGTTGCAGTTGTAAAGTGAGCTTTGCCCCATTTTACAACTTTTCTCGTCAGACTTGTTAACTGAATCACTGCAGTTGTTAAATTAGTCACACGGTTGTTAAGTGAATCTGGCTTCACCATTGACTTTGCTTGTCAGAAGGTCACAAAGGGGATCACGTGACCCCAGGACACTGCAACCGTCATAAATGTGAGTTAGCTACCAAGAACCCAAATGTAAATCACGTGACCATGGGGATGATGCACTAGTCATAAGTGTGAAAAACGATCATAAGTCACTTTTTTCAGTGCTGTTGTAACTTCGAACAGTCACTAAATGAACTGCTGTAAATTGAGGTCTACCTGTAGTTTCTGTGTTGCTGTCAAGACTCCTGTATCAACTAATCCATGAAAATCAGCAGGCATTGAGTACCACTCTGAAGAGATTTGAGTTGAACTTTTGTGCAGTATAATTGACGTCCTCCTAACTTGCTTGTTCTTCTAGGAAGCTCCGACCATCAACAGTACTTCCTCGGAGAAGTGACAGACTTGCCCGAGGGAATGTATAGTAACAGGAGATTGAAGGCCACTTTTGACTCTCCTCCAAGGAGTCAGAAAGTCCCACTGAAGGAAAAACTGCACAAATGCCAATACTGTGGAAAGCTCTCTGACTGCCGCGCCCACTTGATTATTCACGAGCGAACCCACACAGGGGAGAAACCCCACAAATGCTCAGCATGTGGGAAAAGCTTCACCCGGAAGGAATCTTTGATTATCCATGAGAGGTTCCATACAGGGGAGAAGCCCTACAAATGCTCATTGTGTGGTAAAACCTTCAGTGATAAAATTGGGCGCCTCATCCACGAGAGAACTCACACCGGGGAGAAGCCGTACAAATGCTCTGAGTGTGGGAAGAGTTTTGGCACTCGCTGCAACCTCCTGAGGCACCGGAGAGTTCATACGGGCGAGAAACCGTACCGTTGCGCAGACTGCGGCCAGAGTTTCCGATACAGACCGCAGTTAGTGATCCATGAAGGGACCCACAAAGGGGAGAAGCCTTATAAATGTGCAGACTGTGGAGAAACTTTCAGTCAGACGCGTCATCTGGTGATACATAAGTGGACTCACACGGGAGAGAGGCCTCACCAATGTGCCGTCTGCAGCAAAAGTTTCAATCAAAAGTCGGACCTTATTACGCACACCAGGACCCACACTGGGGAGAAGCCGTATGTCTGCTCCAACTGTGGGAAGAGTTTCATTTCGAGTTGCCAGCTGAGGAAGCACGAGAGAATTCACACCGGGGAGAAACCGTACCAGTGCGCAGAGTGCGGGAAATGCTTCACTTACAGTTCTCATCTCACCACACACAAGCGGACACACACGGGCGAGAAACCTTACCAGTGCCCGGATTGTGGGAAATGTTTCATTTCTAGTTCTCACTTCACTGCCCATAAAAGGACACATACTGGCGAGAAGCCCTACCAGTGTACCTACTGTGGGAACAGTTTCATTCAGCGATCGCAGCTTGCCAAACATGAGAGGTCGCACACGGGAGAGAAGCCCTACATCTGTTCCGAGTGCGGGCAGAGCTTCCGGTGGAGCCAAGGGTTGAAAAAGCACATGCGGACTCACACTGGCGAGAAGCCATATGGATGCTCCGCGTGCGAGAAAACGTTCTCCAGTTCCTTTAATCTGTCCAGGCATCAGAAAATACATGCGAGGGAGAAGCTATAATGGGGTGCTTTTAGACAAAAGACAGTAGGGTGATCGGAATAGCTCAATATAGGTAGTCCTTGTTCGAAGTGACAATTGACTTGAAAAAGGGGACTTACAACCTGGATTGACATGGCCATGTGACAAAAATTTTGGGCACATGACAACAGAGCTCTTTGCAGTATCCCATGGTCACCTGACCACATTTTTGTGATAGTTGTTGCAGAAAACCAGCACTTGGCAAAATTGCATCCATAGTAAACAATCGGTTTGCTTAAGAACCATGGTGTTTATGTAAAAACAGCAGATTTTGCTTAATGAATTTGGTTATTCACTTAACAACCACTGTGAAAGGGTTGGTAATATCGAGTTGCTAATGTTCTGTGACTGTTGTGACATGATTGTAACGAGCAGGCTCTGAGCCTCTGTGGTGGCGCAGTGGTTAGAATGCAGTACTATGAGTTACTTCTGGTGATTGCCGGCTGCCTGCAGTTCAGCAATTCGATTCTCACTTGTTCAAGGTTGACTCGGCCTTCCATTCTTCTGAGGTGGGTAAAATGAGGACCCAGATTGTTGGGGGCAATATGTTGACTCTGTAAACCACTTAGAGAGGCCTGTAAAGCTGTATATAAGTCTAAGTGCTATTGCTACTGTTATGTCAAGGACTGCCTGTTGTGGGTGTAGTATGGCGTAGGTCAAGAAAGAACACAGAAAGAAGGGAACCAAATCATGTTTGGTCAGCTGCTAAACCAGAATGCTGTAAAGATCTGGTTTGCTTGTTTCTTGAGAATGACCTTATTTCCTATTTGGCTACACCTGCTAGTGGGAGAAACTAAACCAGAACTATCTCCTCTCCACTCCCAAATCTGCAAGGTAGTGAGATTGCCAGACCTAATGATATTCTCATGCTGAAATATATCCCAAGACATTGCAAAGAATGCTGAAGTTGGATACAAGGTCTTGTTGCATTTTAAAATGGTTATATGGGTAGTCCTCGACTTACAACCATAATAGAGCACAACATTTCTTTTCGTAAGGGAGAAATTTGCCCCATTTTACGAATTTTCTTGCCTCAGTTGTTAAATGAATCACTACAGTTGATAAATTAGTAATCCGGTTATTAAGTGAATCTGGCTTCCCCATTGACTTTGCTTATCAGCAGGTCGCAAAAGGGAATCACGACCTTGGGACACAGCATCCATCATAAATACCGTATTTTCCGGCGTATAAGACGACTGGGCTTATAAGACGACCCCATACTTTTCCTATTAAAATATAGGGTTTGGGCTATACTCGCCATATAAGACTACCCTTCAACGTTGTCAGCACTCCCGTAGCGTCATCGGTCAGCGCCGGCAACTCAGATTCGGGAAGCTGTGCCGATCTCGTCAAGGCTGCATGCCGCTGAATGCTGGACCCACCTGGTTGCTGCGCGGAGCTTCCCCCACTGTCCCAGGCATCCAGGTGGATATTACCGACGCTCTGACTTCCCCAGACAGCTGGGGCTCGCCATCACTGGGGGTCAGCTGGGGAAGTCGGAGCGTTGGTAGGCTTATACCCGGCATATAAGACGACCCCTGACTTTTGAGACGATTTTCCTGTGTTAAAAAGTAGTCTTATACGCCAGAAAATACGGTATGAACCAGTTGCCAAGCATCTGAATTTTGATCACATGATCATGGGGTCAAGTGTGAAAAACAGTCATATGTCACTTTTGTCAGTGCCGTTGTAACTTGGAAAGGTCACTAAATGAACTGTTGTAAGTCAAGGAGTAACTGTATTATGGTTTTATTGGGGAGATAGCAAGTGCCACTTGGGAAGAGAGCTGGACATCTGCAGGCAGATGTTTCAGAACCTTGTATTGCATAACTGGTGCAAATTCTTTCTCTGTTTCATTAACCATGATGGGTAAACTGGTCTGTGGCTTATTGTTTTTTTTTTAAAGAAGATTGGAAAATGGAGCTTCCAAAGTGAAGAGTTGCCAGGTTATATACCACCCTAAACAGACTAGAGAAAGAACTTCCTTGGTGTGGTGAGATACCATAGTTTGTTCAACAAAGCATGATTAGAAATAAACTCAAGTGCAGTACAGTATAGGGTACGAATGCAGGATGTTTAGCCATTTTTGATGGCAAGAGGAGTCACACACAAGACAAAGATCATTCTCGGAAAGCCCGAATACGTCAGTATGTAGTTTGCAAATGTGGCCTGTATGTTTGCTCATTGATTGAAAAGTTAATCTGTAAATCAATTGCAAGGAACCTGATTGGGTTCCAACTTTGTGACGGTTCCCAGTTTAGTACAAGTAGTGCTCGGCTTAGGACCAGCCGCTGAGTAACAGTCTGTTATGATGAACCTCCCTAAGGTTACTTATGACCCAGATTTGATCTGATGGTTGCCATTTCCTCCCACAATTTCCTTGATTGTGATTTTGGGCACTTGGCAATCAAGTTGCATTTACAGCCTTTTGTAATGACTGCATCGTGACTGTATCCTAAATTGCGTTAACAGAGGGACTCAATCAAGATAATGTGAGGTACTAATGCCAATCTATAAAGCCTTATAAGACCACATCTAGAATACAGCATCCAGTTTTGGTCACCACACTATAAAAAAGATGTTGAGATTCTAGAGGAGAGCAACCAAGATGATTAGGGGATTAGAGGTTAAAACATATGAAGAACAGTTGCAGGAACTGGGCATGGCTAGTCTAGTGAAGAGAAGGACCGGGGAGACATGATAGCCGTCTTCCAATACTTGAGGAGCTGCCACAGAGAGGAGGGGGTCAAGCTGTTTTCCAAAGCACCTGAAGACCAGACAATGAATAATGGATGGAAACTGACCAAGGAGAGATTCAACCTGGAAATGAGGAAGAACTTTCTGACAGTGAGAACAATCAACCAATGGAACAGCTTTGCCTTCAGAAGTTGTGGGAGCTTCATCACTTGAGACTTTTAAGAAAAAATTGGACTGCCATTTGCCAGAAATGGTGTAGGGTCTCCTGCTTGAGTGGGGGGGTTAGACTAGATGATCTATAAGGTCCCTTCCAACTCTGTTAATCTGTTAATGTTGAGACTCTAGATAAAGAGTGCGGAGAAGAGTAACAAAGATGATTAGGGGACTGAAGGCTAAAACATATGAAGAACAGTTGCTGGAACTGAGCATGGCTAGTCTAGTGAAGAGAAAGACCAAGGGTGACATGATAGCAGTCTTCCAATATTTGAGGGTCTGTCAAAGAGAGGAGGGGGGAAGGTCAACCTATTTTCCAAAATACCTGAAGGCCAGACATGGAATAACAGATGGAAATTGAACAAGAAAAGATTCAACCTAGAAATAAGGAGAATCATTCTTGGCCAGCATGGGTGAAGCTGCCTCCCTTTGAGCTTCTGGCCTGATGTGCCACTGTGTCCTAAATCCTTGATAGCCACCGAAGAGCAGTCAGAAAATTTTAGGATGTAGAGAGGCTTTGATCTACGCTGAGAATCACCCCTACCAAAGGGCAGGAATCTTTTGATCAGTTTTCTGCAAATTAGTAGCCTCCAAGTATTTTGCTCAAGCTATTTGGGAACTATAAGACTGAAATCTAACCCATCTAGAAATTGGGGAAGGCTGCTAGCAATTCTGCCCTCTAGCAAGCTCTAGACTTTGCAAGAATGAAGATGGAAGGATAATATCTCCTATCTAGATCTGATTTGGAAGCAATACTGGTTAATAAATAGAACATCTTGCTTCATCGAGTTGTGTGTGCTCCTTTGCTGGAGGTTTTCAAGAAAAGATTAGACAACCATTTATCCGGAATGATATAAGGACTCCTGCCTAGGGCAGAGGGTTGGACTAGAAGACCTCCAAGGTCCCTTCCAGCTCTACAATTCTGTGACATTTGCAGGTAGAGTTACAAATTTCATTATTCTGTTATTGGATGATGCTTACAATCATTTTAGGGCTGTGCATACACAAGCAAGACTTTCATAAATTTTTATGAAGCACAGCACCTCCCTAATTTTGAGAATCTACGTAGGATCAAGCTTCACTCTTCAAGCTTTGCTCAGTTGCAAAGATAGGTTGTGAGCAGGGGTGAAATGCTCCCTTTCAGTCTGGTTCGCCTGATCTTGTAGTAAAAAAGGCTACTGGTTCGCCGAACTGGTAGCAAAAAATGAAAAAAAAGAAAGTTCCGACAATCAGCTGAGCGACACGCGATTGTTGGAACTTTAAAAAAAATTTTTTTTAGCATTTTTTACTACCGGTTCTCCAGAACCAGTAGTTAAAAATCCTTTTAAAAGTTAAAAAAAAAAGCCTCTGACGATTGCGTGACACAGCTGTGATCATCAGAGCCTTTTTTTAAACCTTTAAAAGCATTTTTTTTACAACTTATTCAGGCGAATTACTTCTAAAAATGCTTTTAGAAGTAAAAAAAAAAGGCTCCGAAGATCGCACGCCACAGCTGATTACACCGCCCCACATGATGTTCTACTTACCCCATGCCTCCTTTTGGCATGCATTACGAGCAATTGGTGCATGCGCAGCCAGCGAATTGGTAGTAAACTGGTTCAGATTTCACCACTGATTGTGAGGATGTTATCCTGCATCCCCAAGACTAATAACTGGCTGGAGCAGTCTTTACTCATCTCCAAGGGAGGTGCCCTTTGTTGCTTCCTGTTTCAATGTAGTGCCCCGGACCCAAATGGTTACCCTTGATTTAGTTCTCGCTTGTTGCAAAACGAAGCTTCTTCATCAACTACAATGGCTACAACAGGTTAAGGATAGATTATCTTGGAGGAAGTCTAGCCATATGGTCACAAAGGACTTTATTAAGATACAGGTAGCCCTTGACTTACAGCAGTTCATTTAGTGACTGTTTGAAGTTACAACGGCACTGAAAAATGTGACTTAATGACCATGTTTCAGAGTTATGATGGTTGCACCATCCCTGCGGTCACTTGATTTACATCTGGATGCTTGACAACTGACTCACATTTATGACGGTTGCAATGTCCCAGAGTCCTGTAATCCCCTTTTGCAACCTTCTGACAAGCAAAGTCAATAGGGATAAACCAGATTCTCATAACAACTGTGTTACTAACTTAAGAACTGCAGTGATTTGCTTTAACAAATATGGCAAGAAAAGTCATAAAATGGGCCAAAACTCACATAACAACATAAATTTTGGGCTCATTTGTGGTCATACATTGAGGACTAAATATACCTGTACTTAATTTAATAGCTGGAGCAGTTGGACAATGAGTAAGAACACACAGTTGCAGCTAATTGGTTGAAGAGAGCTGGCCACTGCATGAGGCAATCTAAGCTGTGATAGGCTACTCTGGGTGTGGAGGGGGAGTTTCCTTGTTTCCCGCTTTTTTCCCTCTGTCTGCTCTGTAATTTACCTCATCATGTTCCTGCTATGTTGATTTACCTCACGATGCCCCTGTTTAGCCAACTATCTTGTTTGCTCTAAATATAATTGTTTATATAAAACTACAAGTTTGTGTCAGCATCTCTCTGATCCCATTGAGATACTAGCTGTGCAATTCCCTCTCAATTTAATGGGACATAATCAAAAAAATATTTCAAACATCTTAATGATCGGACAAGCATGTTTTTCAGCCGTCTGTCTCTAGATGGCAGCCTGTGGATCAGCAGTGATCTGCATTTACACAACTGTCAATGCAGAGGCTGCTTCAATGATTGAGGGGAAAGGACTTGAAACCCTTGAGTATTAAATTGGTAGAGAGGATATTGGGGGGGGGGAGAGAAAAGGGTCAGAGAAACTTCCTCTTCTGGCTCGCCCATGAAGGGAAAGTGGTGCGCAGAGAGGCTTTTGTGCTCTTCCAAAAATGGAAGCAGCATCTGGAAGATTTGAGGACAGGTGGGAGGAGAGACCGGGAGCAAAAATTTGGGCTGTTTAGTTTCCACCCCAGTGTAAAAGCAGAGAAGCAACTAGATTCAAACGTGTCAGCTGCTACCTATTTTATAAATGAAATAAATTCTACTCCATTGGTGTTGCATGCTTCAAAAGTCATGCCTTCAATTTTCTGGTGGTTGGGGGATTTAAAAAACCTCCTTCAAGTTAGTTTTGACGCGTTGTGGTTTTATGGGCATGTTTAAAGGGCAGCAATATGAGACTGATCTGCCACTGCTATCTTCTGAGATTTTTTTTCTTCACTTCCATGTCCAGCCAACCAACAAACACTGGTTTTCCCAGTGCTGTCCCATCTGTTTATGAACCAGGTTCAACTATGCTTAACACACCTACTCAGACAAAGCAATTCTCCATATGATTGCGAAGAGACCCTGTGAGTCTACGGTGGCCAAAAATCAGAGGGCCTCTGCAGACCCTCTTTTGCAGACTAAGGAATTTTGTGAAAAGACTTGCAAGGAGCTGTGCCTATTAATGCAGTGGGTTAGAAAAAAACACTACCAGATTCCTCCTGACATGCTTTATAAGGTTAGATATTGAGGAAAAGGCAGCATCTCCATCCAAGAATTGCATGGTTGAAGGATGGTGCGCCTTGCAATCGCCCCTCTTCAGCATCCATGCATTCCTAATTTGCACCTCTTACAGCTGTGGATTAGGACATGCAAATTTCTTTTACTGTTGCAGTGATTGTCGTTTCTCTTTTTTAAAAAAATATCGGTGCTTGCTTTCCATCCTTTGGCTTTTCTTGGTGTGTGTGTGTGATAATGGTGAGCCTCCCTGCTGAAGGACTTTGGCGTTGCCCGGCAGTGCCACAATCACCCTCCTCCAAGCAGTGGCTTCAGCGAAGGGGTTAAACGCAGAGAGCTTTCCTCTTGCGCATAGACAGGAGGCAGGAAAGAGGGAAAGGGGGTGGTTGGGAGCCCAGTTTCCTACCCATCCCTCCCTCCCTTTCTGGTCTCCAGACATCCCTTACGCCAGGGCTGCGGAGATCCCTTCGTGGGGAGGGGCGCTCTAGAGGCGCCAGGTAGGCAAGGACGCTGCAAAAGGGGGAGAAGGAGGGGCATCCCCAGGTGCAGGAAGGGAGGGGGAGAAGCATGGGGGTGGTCTTTTTACAGCGGCTCCCCTTCCCTTCTAAATCCCCACCTTTGCTTACAAAGTTTTCTGCTCCCTGCCAAATGCTGTGCGGTGGCCCGCCGCTCAAGAGGCGCCAGGTGGGCAAAGGACGCTGTTCTGTGTGTGGTATTTATAGTGCCTGTTGTATGTGGTTTTTTAGATGTTGACTGGGGTGTGTTGGTGACTGGCTTTTAAGCTGTTGGCTGTTGTTTGCTTATGCTGCCCAGCCCTTCACCTTCTAATTACTTAATAGCTGGCCGGTAAATCAGCACTTCTATTTGACTGACGAGGGGCCTTTTTCCCAGGCATCACTCACTTCCCTGGCTGTTTTTCTGCCTGCTTGTCCCACAATCTTAGTAGCTTGTGTTTTTGTGTGAGAACTATAAATACCACACACAGAACAATACATAGCTAGAGAGAAGTTCCCTGAAGATGGGTTCCAACATGAGTCTGAAAGGTCAGAAGACCAAAATCTCTGGGCTGGTGGTCAACCCAGATTGGATCTCACAACATTATCCTGGGAATATATATGCCTTCATTAGTGATATAATTACGTTAATGTGATTAATTATATTTAATCAATATATTTGATATAATTAATCAAATTAACCCAAGTATTAAAGCAGTTCCTCAAGGATAATTTATTTTGACTGCCTGTTGGATTTTCATAATGCTTGTAGAAAATCAAGTGGATCCAGATCATCAAAGAGTACTGGGGAGAAACAGACCTTTATGGATCTTCGGCTTCCCTTTTGTGCATAACTAATTATGATAATTTCTTTTCCTGCCAGGAAGAAAGATGGAGGTACGGGACTCACCCGGATCCCAGGCAGGAAAGAGAGAGTCAGTGAGGGGAAGCGTTCAAACTGTGGCAACTCAGGAATATCTGAAGGGTTTCACTACCTCTCAGATTAAGCAAGAACCAGAAGAGGGGCTGGCCAGGTTGTGTGAGATCCAGAAAAGAGAAGTTCTGAGGGTTCCATATTTGGATGGAAGAAACTCTCTACCTTCTCAGTCCTCACCAGAGAATAACACTAGGCTGCCTTTGAACAGAAAGGCCAATCTCCATCAACGGTCCCTCAGAGGAAAAGCTGCATCTGAAACCTTGCCAGGCCTGGGCTGCATGAAAGTTCCCAAATTTTACGAAGGCCTGGATTCCCCAGTGGAAGTGAAGGAAGAGTTGGTGGAGAAGGGCAAGCTCAGTGTGGTGCTACAATGCCAACACTTCCGTCAGTTTCGCTATGAGGAAGCTGAAGGGCCTCAGAAAGTGTTTGGTCAACTCTGGGACCTTTGCTGCCAGTGGCTGAAGCCAGAGCGTCACTCTAAGGAGGAAATCCTGGAGCTGATAATCTTGGAGCAGTTCCTGATGATCCTGCCACTGGAAATGCAGAACTGGGTTCGGGAACAGTGTCCGGAGACGGGGAGCCAGGCAGTGGCTTTGGCCGAGGACTTTCTTCAGAGGCTGCCACAGGGAGAAGAGCAGAGGGTGAGCATGGATCCTTGTCATGTTGGGCACCCTTGTAGAGCTCAGTTTATGGCCATAATTGAACCCCAAATTTCTGTTGCTATGTGAGACATTTGTTAAGTGAGTTTGCCCCATTTTGCAACTTTACTTGTTAATCATTGCGGCTGTTAAGTTAGTAACATGTTTGTTAAGTGAATCTGGCTTCCCCATTGACTTTGTTAGAAGGTGGCAAAAGAGGATCACATGGCCCCAGGACATCTCAGATTCAGGGATGGTCTTCTCCATCATTGCCAGTCTGAGACATTAAAATTAGGACATTTTAAACTTGTTCTTGACAACTAAGCTGAGTTTTCCCTTGTAACTTTACCAATCTTTCAAAGGTTTGTAGTCTTTGAAAATTACGTTGCCAGAGGTCGAAAATGGCTGAAATGAATCTCCCGTCGATCTTGGTTTGTGTATCAGTTGTTGGCTGATGTTGAGAAGATGTGTCCCAATCGTCTCCTTAGACATCTTCATGTTTCTCACACACAGGATCTGGGGGACTTGCATCATGAGCCTTCCAATTCCGAACTGGATCCATTGGATATTGTGAAAGTTGAGGTCCCCATGGATGGAAACAGTGAGTAGACCAAAATGTTTTGAAAAACCTGGGGATGAAATCTGGTAAATGTAGTAGAATGTAGTTGATCAATCTGAAACTACGTCCTGATGATGGCCTTCGGGGTATTTGAAGGTGCTTGTCACCACAAATCTTAGTAACAGAATTGCCAGCCCCAATTATAGTACTAAGTGAGGACTACCCATGTTCGTTCATCACCACCATGCGGTCTTATTCTTCCTGTGATTGATGGGGAGGAGACCAATGTGCAGTAGGGAGTCTCTCTGGATGGCTTTCCTATTAGAGAGCTGGTGTGTGCAGGGGTGAAGGTGCTGTTGCTGGACTAGGAATGGGGACACCAAAGTTTCAGTCCCTCCTTACCCATGAAAAGTCCCTCAGTGTCAACCCCACTTGATAGCCCAGATCAAGAAATCAATTCCATAGAAAGAGTAATACTTTTTTTTAATTGAGACTGAAAGTAATAAATATTGTAAGATTTTGTTGTACCTCCCCCCACCCAAACTTATTATTCTCCTGTGAATTAGGGAGGTAGCAAATTGTGCTCACATGATCCAAGAAGCTGCAACCATTGTAAATACAAGGCAGTTGCAAAGCGCTCCCATTTTGATCACATGACCATCAGGCTGCAATGATGATTAGGATGCCATGTCGGTTGTAAGTGCAAGGACCAATTGTAGGTCACTTTTTTCAGTGCTGTTGTAAGTTCAGATAGTCACTAAGTAAATGGTTATAAGTCAAGGACTACCTGTACAGGGGAACTAATGAATGTGCCTTTATCAGAAGACATCCAGAGGAAGCTGAATTTATGGACTTCCGGTTTATGTCGTGATGAGAACAGCTGGAAAATAGCGGAGCTCTGCTGGGCTCTGTGAAATGTAGCCGGCAACTGCTTGCTGGGAGACCCTATGGGGTTAAGCCTCCCTGGAGAGGAGGTGAAGAAAGGAGAGGCACTTCATCGATCATGAGGAAACCGCAATTTCCTTGTTGATCCGAAGAAAGGTCTCTTGAACGGCAGCGGGGATGACTGCCATTTTTGGTCAGTCACAAGCTGAGACAACCGGGACACTAAGATCTTGCACTGGAGTGGTGTGTGGACAGAGCAGTGAAACTGGGTGAGAAAATTTCCAACTGTTACTTTAGAGAGTTAACGTAAGTTAAAAGTTCCCAAAAAATGATCTCCAAATGTTAAAAAGCAGTGATGCTATAAATAGCAACAAAGAATTATAAGAAGTTGATGGGAATATTTAAAGATAACGATGTGAAAGTAGAAGGCTCCCAACAAATGGTGGGAGAAGATGAATATAACATACAGAAGGCAGCTGAGAAATTAGAAGTAGTGGTGGAAGGGACAAAGCAAAATAAAATACAAAATGATAGAAATAAGTTAAAAACAGATAAAAATACTGAAGACAGCAATAATAAATACTAAAAATCAGATAGACAGTACCCTAAGAACTTATAACAGAATAGAGAAAAAGGAAAAGGAAAAATAATGAAAAGGTCATGGATAGATATTCAAAAGATGCAGCAGAAGGAGATAAAGGGTAAGAGAGAGGGAACAATAGTCTGTGTAAAAATGCTAGACAGACATATAGGATTTCAAGAGAGAAACATAAAAGAATAACTAAAAATTCAATAAATAGCAACAATAGAAATAAGTGGAAAGTTTAAACTGGGAAAATAGCAGGGGTGAATTGCTCCCAGTTCGGACTGGATTGCCCAATCCGGTAGCAATGGAGACGGGTGGTTCGGAGAACCGGTAGCAAAAATTCCTGCCCCCCTCCCCCCACATTGCCCAGATGAGCTGCGCAATCATTAGAGGCTTTTTAAAAAATATTTTTAAAAGCATTTTTTTTACAACCACTTTGGCCAAAAAAATGTTTTTGAAAGTAAAAAAAAAAGCCTCAGATGATTGCACGGCTCAGCTGGGATCATCAGAGACTTTTAAAAGCATTTTTTCTACAAACTCTTTGGCCGAAGAGGTTATAGAAAAAATATTTTTAAAAGGAAAAAAAACATCTGCCGATCAGGCAAGTCAGTTGGAATCGTCAGAGGCTTTTTTAAAAAAATGAAAGCCTCTGCCGATCAGGCAACTCAGCTGGGATCATCAGAGGATTTTAAAAGCATTTTTTTTACAACCTCTTCAGCCGAAGCGGTTGTAGAAAAAATGGTTTTAAAAGTAAAAAAAAAAAAAGTTGGCCACGCCCACTCAGTCATATTACCACCACCACCCCACAAGCCACGCCCACAGAACCAGTAGTAACAAATTTTACATTTCACCACTGGAAAATAGTAGTAAATATATAGACATATAATGGAATTTATTATAAATATAGATACGTTAAGATTAGGAAGTGGAAGACTAGGATTAGGTATATTTAAAGGTATTATTGTGATCAATAGGTTGTAAAAAATATAACTGGAAAATATAATTTTCAAGGACTATAAATTCAGGGGACTAAGAGATATAATTTTGGGACTGATTAAATCTTATTGACAACTAGTTTTATTGGCATTTATAGAAAGTTGAGATATTGAATAAGTGGTGGGACGCCGAGTGATAAATTGGGAAAATAGTATATCAATTGATACATAAAAGAATATATTAAAATTATAATGAGCACATTAAGGCTAGAAGTTGGAAGATACATATTCTGTATATGTAATTGTATTATTATTGTGAAAAATATGTCAACCCAGTCATTACACTGTCCACAAAAAAAAAGTTGGTTGTTAAAGAAAAATTGTAAATAAAAAAAAAGTGGGGGGGAGGGAAGCTGAATTTACCCTGAGTGGCCAAAGGGGGAAGAATCGAAATTGCAGAGTTGGAAGGAATCTTGGAGGGCTTCTAGTCCAACCCACTGCTCAAGCAGGAGATGCTATACCAGTGATGTCATGTGCCGAAAGCGCATGTGCGCGTGCTGAACCCATAATGCAATGTGTGCTGCTGTGCGCATGGGTTCATGACCTCCGTGTTCCTCCCCACCCCTGTGCATGGGCACATGACACCCCCATGACACCCCCCCGCGTGCGACCACCCCACCCCCATTTTTGGCCTAGCAGGCCTCCCTGCAGCCTCCTGGGCCGAAAAACGGGCTATTGGGGGGCACGTTGCGCCCCCTTAGTTCTGCCTCCACCTCCATGCATGCATGCATGACTCCCACCCCATGCGCATGCGCACGATCCAGCCTGCACATGCGTGCGTGTCTCCTGCATGTGCCCTGCCCCCCGCACATCCTGAAAATCAGCTGGCTGGCGGGAGGTGCATGCACACATCCGCAGTGAGGCTGAGCTGGACGATGGCTTGCGTGCCCGCAGAAGGCTCTGCGTGCCAGCTGTGGCCCTATACTATTTCAAACAAGTGGATGTGCAATCTCTTCTTAAAAGCCTTTAGTGATGGAGCAGAGAGAACATAGTTGCCATGGTGACCTATTAGGAGGGATAAATAATAAAGAGGTAACCCAGATGGGATTATCAAAAATATTTTAACATACTGATATTTACATGTTGACTTGCTCTTTCTATAGTTTTATAGCATAATTAGACAACATATATAAACTGTGATTCAGCTTTAGTTCAGGGCTGCTCAGTAAGCTACCAATGCTTTTCTGGGAGTCCAATTTGCATCATAATATTTTGCATGCATAATAATTGTATATTGCATCATCCAAGTGATTCAGATGCTTTAGGTGAGGCAGGGTTTGCCCACAACATTCTCTAACTTTTTCTTTATGCATCCCCCTTGATTGCCAGGGAACAATCAGATTGGTTTTATTGGTCTTTGAGACGACCACAAGAGCCACATAAAATTGGGACACTGGTCAGGAGTTTGTCTAATATCTCTGACACGCTTCTCCTCTTTAGCAAGCAAGCAAGTGGCAGCCCTCAGCTGCTCTTCTTGGGCTGGCAATCTAAGCAGGGATAACCCTGGAAAGTCCATGGATGGGAGACAAATTGGGAAGAAAAGGTCTGAAAGCTAGATTGTGCAGGGGGAAGAAAAATTTGTTATTATTATTATTATTAATCATATTTCTAAGCCGCCCACTCTCCGAGGTCTCTGGGCGGCTTACAACAATCGACAGTATACTAAATAGCATATTGCCCCCAATAATCTGGGTCCTCATTTTACCCACCTTGGAAGGATGGAAGGCTGAGTCAACCTTGAGGCGGTGAGATTTGATCTGCTGATCTGCTGAACTAGCAGTCAGCTGAAGTAGCTGCAGTAGAGCACTCTAACACTGCGCCACCTCGGTTGTGACCTAGGCTTACTGAGTCATTACAATACAAACCTATTTTATTGTAACAGCTGAGAATTACGTTAATTCCCAGCTGAGTCCCAATTAGTTGCAAAACAAATCCTGAAAACAAATATCTAGAAGTCCTTCGGGATAATCACCAAACTTTATCTTCTTTGACACCTTGCCAAAGGCCATACTTGGCAAAGCCCCACGAAGTTCAGAAACAAACAAGAGATGCCGACTGAAAACAGAGTTAGCAACATTGCTTTCCTGCAAAAGGCCCAAGTGCCTTTGATTCTCTTTTAAGCCTTATGGGAGGGGCCAATCATCTCCTGGCCTTACTCCCAAGTCATCCCTTTTGCTTTAGCTGCTCTTGCCTTCTGGCAGCTCTGTGCATGCGTGCACTAGGAACAGGCTCTTCCTGTTCCTCTGCCTCTCTGCTGTCTGACTCTGGGGCTCCAGAGTCCGCTCATCACTCCCAGATGGCCCTGGTTCCATCTCTGCCTCCAACGCAGAGCCTTCCCATCCAGGCCTTCCCCAGACTCCAGGACTGGCCCATGTTCCACCCCAGCCTCCTCACTGTCCAACTCCGCTGCCAGCTCTGCAGGCTGCTGGCGGACCACAACAAAAGTGCTCCAAAAAAAAATAATAAATAACAATTACAGGCAGTCCACGACTTACGACCACAATTGAGCCCCAAATTTATGTTGCTAAGCGAGACAGTTGTTAAGTGAGCTTTGCCCCATTTTCCTGAGCGCTGCTCACACTGTCCATGGCTGGGATTCTCCTCAGGTCTTGACAGGAACTGAGTGAGAGCTGGATCGAATTCTCCCTGCGTAGCCACGCCTCCAATCCCATGATTCCCCAGTCTCTCACTCAGTTGCTGTCAAGAACTGACGTGTTTTCAGAGCTGTGGTAAACTGAATCACTGCAGTTGTTAAATTGGTTGCACGGTTGTTAAGTGAATCTGGCTCCCCCATTGACTTTGTTTGTCAGAAAAGGGATCAAGTGACCCAAAACACTGCAACCATCATAAATGTGTGTTAGCTGCCAAGCATCCAAATATAAATCATGTGACCATGGGGAATGCTGCATAGTCATAAGTGTGAAAAATGATCATAAGTCACTTTTTCCACTGCCACTGTAACTTTGAATGGTCACTAAATGAACTGTTGTAAGTCAAAGACTACCTCTTGTTTCTATCTTGCTGTCAAAGACACCTGTATTAACTAATCCATGAAATCAGCAGACATTGAGTGCCATTTCAAAGAGATTTGAGTTGAATTTTTGTGCAGTATAATTGACGTACTCCTAATTTGCTTGTTCTTCTAGGAAGCTCCAATCATCACTTCCTTGGAGAAGTGACAGACCTGCCCAAGGGAATGTACAGCAGGAGGAGGATAAAGGTGACTTCTAACTCTCCTCCAAGGAGCCAGAAAGTCCCACTGAAGAAAAAACTGCACAAATGCCAATATTGTGGGAAGATCTCCGACTGCCACTCCCACCTGATTATTCATGAGCGAACCCACACAGGGGAGAAGCCCTACAAATGCTCGTTGTGCAGCAAAACCTTCAGTATTAAAGGCAGGTACCTCATCCACGAGAGATCTCACACTGGGGAGAAACCGTACAAATGCTCTGAGTGCGGGAAGTGCTTTGACACTCATTGCAACCTCCTGAGGCACAATAGAGTTCACACGGGCGAGAAACCCTACCGTTGCTCAGACTGTGGCCAGAGTTTCCGGTACAGACCACAGTTAGTGATTCACGAAGGGATCCACAAAGGGGAGAAGCCTTATAAATGTGCAGACTGTGGAGAAACCTTCAGTCAGATGCGGCATCTGGTGATACATAAATGGACTCACACGGGAGAGTGGCCTCACAAGTGTGCCGTCTGCAGCAAAAGTTTCAATCAAAAGTCGGACCTTATTACGCACATCAGGACCCACACTGGGGAAAAGCCTTATGTCTGCTCCAATTGTGGGAAGAGTTTCATTTCGAGTTGCCAGTTGAAGAAGCACGAAAGAATTCACACCGGGGAGAAACCGTACCAGTGCGCAGAGTGCGGGAAATGTTTCGCTTACAGTTATCACCTCACAACGCACAAGCGGATACACACGGGCGAGAAACCTTATCAATGCCTGGATTGTGGGAAATGTTTCATTTCTAGTTCTCACTTCGCCACCCATAAGAGGACTCATACTGGCGAGAAGCCCCACCAGTGTACCTACTGCGGGAACAGTTTCCTTGAGCGATCGCAGCTTGCCAAACATGAGAGGTTGCACACAGGAGAAAAGCCCTTCATCTGTTCTGAGTGTGGGAAGAGCTTCCCGCAGAGCCAAGAGCTCAAAAAGCACATGCGGACTCACACTGGCGAGAAGCCGTACAGGTGCCCCAAATGCGAGAAAACGTTCTCCAGTTCCTCTAATCTATCCAGGCATCAGAAAATACATGTGAGGGAGAAGCTGTAATCGGGCGCTTTTAGAGATAAAACGGTAATATGATCAGAGTAGCTAGATACATGTAGTCCTAGTTTGAAGTGACAATCGACCTGGAAAGGGGGACTTGCAACCTGGATTCGGAGTTCTGACTGTCAGGTCACCTTCATGGTCATGGTCAAATTTTGGGCAGTTGGCAACAGAACAATTTGCAGTATCCCACGGTCACCTATCCATATGGTCTATCCATATTGCCACAAAAGACTTTGTTAAGATACAGGTAGTCCTTGACTTACAACAGTTCATTTAGTGACCATTTGAAGTTACAACGGCACTGAAAAATGTGACCTAATGACCATTTTTCAGATTTATGACTGAAGAAAGTTAGCACCCACCCTCCTCCTAGAAGAATGAAATATTTTAGGAAACATTGAAAAGGCAGAATATTATATTTCCCTAAATGAGAAATGGAGAAGCATGTTTTTTTCTGAGGCAGGAAACAGACTCAGTCTTTCTTAATAACCCCAAAGATACTGTGGAAGCTACCTTTTAGAAATGTAGATTTGGTAATCCATTCAAGACAGGATTAAAACCCCAAGGAAGCCAGCATCTAGGATTAATTACATTTGTTAAACAAGATTAAAAACCCCAACTCCTTGCTGGCCTTCAAGAGACAAACTAATTAAAACCAAATAACAAAATACACAAAACAAGCCTCTAAATTACAAAGTGCTGTAGAACAAAGTGTATAAATATCAGCGGTGAAATGCTACTGGTTCGTACCAGTTTCGGGCAAACCGGTAGTGATAAAAACTACTGGTTCGGGCGAACTGGTAGTAAAAGAAAAGCTACTGGTTCCTCCAAACCGGTATTTCCAACGATCAGCTGTGCCACACGATTTAAAATTGCTAAAAAGCAGGAAATCCTGCTTTCTAGTCAATCTAAATCATGCGGCACAGCTGTTCCCCCCTTGCTGTTGTACTTACCTTCCCAAGCCTCCTTTTTCCACGCGAAACGTGTTTGGTGTGTACTGCGCATGTGTGCGCAGCGTGCGTTTGGCACGGACTGCGCATGCGCGGGCTGCGAACCGGTGGCAAATTGGGGAAGATTTCAGCACTGATAAAAATCCATGTGCTCATCAAATCAGGTGGTCAGCTACTCAGAATCACACATGCTTGGTGGTTCTGCTTCAGTATTAAAACCAATTTTCCAATCAGCCTCCATGTTTCCCATGTCTTTCTCCCTACTTGGAACTGAACCCGGATTGACATTTCTTCCAACATGACTGTTGCAGCATCCCTGCAGTCAGGTGATTTACATCTGCATGCTTGACAACTTACATTTATGGTGGTTGCAGCATCCCAGAGTCCCATAATCCCCTTTTGAAGCCTTCTGACAAGCAAAGTCAATAAGGAAAAACCAGATTCACTTAACAACCGTGTTACTAATTTAAGAACTGCAGTGATTCGCTTTAACAGATGTGGCAAGAAAAGTCATCAAATGGGCCAAAACACACTTAATAACATAAATTTTGAGCTCAGTTGTGGTCATACGCTGAGGACTAAATGTACCTGTATTTAATTTAATAGCTGGAGCAGTGAAAGGTTGGACAGTGAGTAAGAACACATAGTTGCAGCTAATTGGTTGAAGAGAGCTGGCTGCTGCATGAGGCAATCTAAGCTGTGATAGGCTACTCTGGGTGTGGAGAGGGAGTTTCCTTGTTTCCCGCCTTTTTTCCTCTGTAATTGTAATTTACCTCATGCTCTGTAATTTACCTCATGATATTCCTGCTATGTTAATTTACCTCACGCTGTCCCTGTTTGGCTGATTTATCTTGTTTCCTTTAAATATAATTGTTTATATTTAGGTTTGTGTCAGCAAGTTTGTGTCAGCATATCTGACCCCATTTGGATACTTGCTGTGCAATTCCCTCACAACCTGATGGGACATAATCAATGGTGGGATTCTGATAGATCAGTGTTTTTCAAATTTGGCAACTTTTAAAATGTGTAAATTTCAACTTCCAGAATATTGTCCGGGCAATTCTGGAAGTCCTCACCTCTTAGGATTGCAAGTTTGAAAAACCCTGTCAAACCCTGTCAAAAATGGGCAAATTAAGATCCTTTTTAGGGATCTGTCTCCTTAAAAAAAACATATTACAGATTATCCTGAGCAGCATATCTATGAAGGAAGACTCTAATAGAAACATGCTTTATGCATAAAAACATAGAAAGGCATCTAAGGATCACTAATCTTCCCACTTTCATGGACCATAATTTATGAGAAGAATTTTGCAAAGATCTCAACAGAAGTTTTCCTCAGCTCTGCTTTGCCTGAATATGCAATATCTATGCTCTGTCATTGAGTTGTGATCATTCTGGCCCTAAAAATAGACACAAAAGTTCTCTCAATCACAAGAATTGTCATCCATTCTCATTTATTTATAGTATGGGAGCCTATAAATAGACACAAAGTTCTCCCAATCATAAAACTGTCTATCTATCTGTCTATCTATCTATCTATTCTTTCTTTCTCTCTCTACCTATCTATATCTACCTACCTACCTACCTACCTATCATCTCTTTCTCTCTCTCTCTCTCTCTATCTGTCTATCTATCTATCTATCTACTTACCTACCTACCTATCATCCCTCTTTCTCTCTACCTATCTATACTTATCTATCTATCTATCTATCTATCTATCTATCTATCTATCTATCTATCTATCATCTTTCTCTCTACCTCTATCTATCTATCTATCATCCCTCTTTCTCTCTCTACCTATCTATACCTACCTACCTATTTATCATCTTTCTCTCTACCTCTATCTATCTATCTATCTATCTATCTATCTCTATTTATGTATGTATGTATGTATGTATGTATGTATGTATGTATTTATTTATTTATTTATTTATTTATTTCAATTTGCACCAATTGTAGCTGTGGATTAGCGCCTGCAAGGGTCTGTTACTATTGCAGTGATTGTCGGTCTCTCTTTAGTTTTTTTTTTTTTAAGAATCCCGGTGCTTGTTATGCATCCTTTGGCTTTTCTTGGGGGGAGGGGGTTGATATGGGCGAGTCTTTCTGACGGGGTCCCGGCTGGAAGAGTTTGGCGTTGTCCAGAAGCGCCCCAGTCGCCGCCCCCCCCCCCCCCCCCGCAACTTCAGCGAAGGGGTTAAACGCAGAGAGCTTTCCCCTTGCGCCTAGATAGGAGGCAGGAAAGACGGAAAGCGGGGTTAGGAGCCCAGTTCCCTGCCCATCCCGGCCTCCCTTTCTGGTTTCCAGACATCCCTTACGCCAGGGCTGTGGAGACCCCTTCGTGGGGAGGGGCGCTCAAGAGGCGCCAGGTGGGCAAGGACGCTGCAAGAAGGCGAGGGAGGAGGAGGGGGCATCCCCAGGTGCAGGAAAGGAGGGGGAGAAGCGTGGAGGTGGTCTTTTTACAGCGGGCCCCCTTCCCTTCTGAGTCCCCGCCTTTGCTTGCAAAGTTTTCTGCTCTCTGCCGGCTGCTGCGCGGCGGCGAGGGGCGCTCAAGAGGCGCCAGGTGGGCAAAGGACGCTGCAAGAGGAGGATTGGAGCAGGAGGGGGAGGAGGGAGAGGGGAGGGGAGGGGAGGAGGAGGAGGAGGAGGAGGGGGAATCCCCAGGTGCAGGAAGGGAAGAGGAGATTCCTGGGAGGGGGGGAGAATCGTGGAGGTGGCCTTTTTACAGCGGGTCCCCTTCCCTTCTGAATTCTCCCGTCTTTACTTGCAGCCACTGAGCCTTCGCTAGACTCTTGATTCCCCTTGAAATCCTTCCTTCAAGTCTCCTTCCTTCCCCTCAACCCAACAACTTGGTGCAGCACAGCTCCCACAGCTTCCTAGTGTTGCCTTTCCCCACGTTCCCCGGCTGCTGACTGGGGAGGATCGGGTCCCCAAAGTAAGCCTGGAGGGATAGAAAAGGTGGAAGACTTGGGGAGATCTGAGTTCAGAGAGGTTATGAACCCTGCTAGGAGGAGCCCAGTGGCATCTGAAAGGCAGGTGACAGAGACCTGAAAGGCGTCCTGGTGGGTTTGTTTTGAGATGCAGCACCTGAATCTGCCTCTCTTAAGATGCCCAGGTTCCCTTTCTGGTGACTGCAGCCTCCCTCTTTATCTCTGCCCCACTAACTGAACATCTCTGTGGAAGTTTTCAATTTACCAGGTAGTCTTCAATTTACCACCACAATTGAGCCCAAAATTTATGTTGCTAAGTGACACATTTGTTAAGTGAGTAATTATGACAATTTCTATTCCTGCCAGGAAGAAAGATGGAGGTACGGGACTCGGCAGGATGCCAGGCAGGAAAGAGCACGACAGCGAGGGGAAGCGTTCAAACTGCGGCAACACAGGAATATCTGAAGGGTTTCACTACATCTCAGATTAAACAAGAACCAGAAGAGGGGCTGGCCCAGTTGTGTGAGATCCAGAAAAGAGAAACTCTGAGGGCTCCATATTTGGATGGAAGAAACTCTCCACCTTCTCAGTCCTCACCAGAGAATAACACTAGGCCGCCTTTGAGCAGAGAAGCCGATCTCCCTCAACGGTCCCTCAGAGGAAAAGCTGCATCTGAAACCTTGCCAGGCCTGGGCTGCATGGAAATTCCCAAATTTTGCGAAGGCCTGGATTCCCCAGTGAAAGTGAAGGAAGAGTTGGTGGAGGAGGGCAAGCTCAGTGGGGTGCTACAATGCCAACGCTTCCGTCAGTTTCGCTATGAGGAAGCTGAAGGGCCTCAGAAAGTGTTTGGTCAACTCTGGGACCTTTGCTGCCAGTGGCTGAAGCCGGAGCATCACTCTAAAGAGCAAATCCTGGAGCTGGTGACCTTGGAGCAGTTCCTGATGATCCTGCCACTAGAAATGCAGAACTGGGTTCGGGAACAGTGTCCGGAGACGGGGAGCCAGGCGGTGGCTTTGGCCGAGGACTTTCTTCGGAGGCTCCCACAAGGAGAAGAGCAGAGGGTGAGCATGGATCCTTGTCATATTGGGCACCCTTGTAGAGCTCAGCTTATGGCCACAATTGAACCCCAAATTAAGTGAGACATTTATTAAGTGAGTTTTGCCCCATTTTGTGACTTGTTATGTGAATCATTACGGCTGTTAAGTTAGTAACATATTTGTTAAGTGAATCTGGTTTCCCTGTTGACTTTGCTTATTAGAAGGTGGCAAAAAAGGATCACTTGGCCCCAGGACTTCCAATTGCAACTATCCTTCCTTCTCGTTAGGTGACTAAAATATTTGAGAATTTCCATGTATCACTCTTTATCAAAATATATCAGTATTTGTGGCTCATAATCTGATGCTCTGCATGATGACATTTTTAATTAGTTTGAAAGACAGATTTGGGGATGTAGATGTGGGAAAGCAGAGCCACGAGAAACTGGTTAAAAGCCTCTTATCAAACAGCAATTGTAATGGGTTATAAACCCCGTGTGTATGTTGAGATATGGAAACAGAAAACTGATGGCAGAAGATTTAGTGGCCCATCAAGCTTTATCCTTTTAATTTATTTGCTGCATTAATATCTTCCCCCAGTGCTAAATTAAATGAAAGTACAACATTTCTTTACGTACAGTTAAGAAACTGGAATGGCTAAATGGGATCCGTTTTGATTGGCATTCTTCTCAGATTCAAGGATGGTCTTCTCCATATATTGCCAATTTGAGACATTAAAATTAGGACATTTAAACTTTTTCTGGACAACTAAGCTGTGGTTTCCCTTGTAACTTTACCAATCTTTAAAGTAGCCTAGTTGTGCCACGTCATTGTTTCCTGAACCCCAGTGGGTTTGTAGCCTTTGAAAATGATTTTGCCAGAGTTCGAGAAGGGCTGAAATGAATCTCCGATCGATCCTGGTTTGTGTACCAGCTGTTGGCTGATGTTGAGAAGATGTGTCCCAATCGTCTCCTTAGACATCTTCCTGTTTCTCACACACAGGATCTGGGGGACTTGCATCATGAGCCTTCCAATTCCGAACTGGATCCGTTGGATATCGTGAAAGTTGAGGTCCCTTTGGATGGAGACAGTGAGTAGACCGAAATGCTTTGAAAAACCTGGGGAAGAAATCTGATAAGCGTAGGTAGAATGTAGTTGATCAATTTGAAATTATGTCCTGATCATGGCCCTTGGGGTATTTGAAGGTGCTTGTCACCACAAATCTTAGTGATAGAATTGCTGGCCCCAATTTTGGTCACTAAGTGAGGACTACCCACGTTCATTTATCACCACCCTGCAATCATTCTTCTTGCAGTTGATGGGGAGACCAATGTGTAGTAGAAGGTCTCTCTGGATGGCTTTCCTATTAAAGAGCTGGTGTGCTGCAAGGGGGAAAGTGCTGTTGCTGGACTGGGAGTGGGTATACTCAAGTTCCAGCCTCTCCTCAGCCATGAAAGGTCCCTCAGGCTCTGCCCCAGTGTTGGGATTCAGCAGGTCTGCACCGGTTCCTGCAAACCGGTAGCTAATGTTTTTGGCAGTTTGGCAGACCGGCTGATCCCACCACTGCTCAGCCCCACTTGATAGACCAGACCAAGAAATCAACTCCACCGGAAGACTCTTAACACTTTTTTTTAAATCGAGACTGAAGGTAATAAGAAAATCTTGTAAGTCTGATTGTTTTGTACTTTCCCTCACCCAAACTGCGTATTATGCTCCTGTGAATTAGGAAAGTAGCAAATGGTGATCACATGATCCTTAGAAACTGCAACCATTGTAAATACAAGCCAGTTGCAAAGAACCCCAATTTTGATCATGTGACCATTGGGATGCCATGTCGGTTTTAAGTCCAAGGACCAATTGTAAGTCAATTTCAAACAGTCACTAAGTGAATGGTTATAAGTCAAGAACTATCTGTACATGGGGAACTACTGAATGTGCCCTTGTAAGAAGACATTCACAGGAAGCTGAATTTACCCTGAGTGGCCAAAGAGGGAAAAATCAGACAGGAATTTCAGGATACAGAATAGAGTTGGAAGGGACCTTGGAAGTTTTCTAGTCCAGCCCCCTATTCAAGCAGGAGACCCAGTACTATGTCAGACAAGTGGCTTTGCAGTCTCTTTTTAAAATTCTCTAGCGATGGAGCAGACATAGTTGCCATGGTGATCTAGCAGATAGGGCTAAATAGGGCTCAGACCCATCTGAGGTCACCCAGATGGGATTATCAAAAATATTTTAACATACTGAAATTTATATGTTGACTTGATCTTTCTATACCAGGGGTATCAAACTCAAGGCCCATGGGCCGGATCCTGCCTGCAGGGTGCTTAAATCTGACCCACGGGCCTGGCCTGGAAATATTAAAGGACTGGCCCATAGTACCTCTGGCGACTAAAACGGGCTGTGTGCACCCACCCGGCGCAGTGGTGGTAATCAAATAACAACTGGTTCTCTGCCCTAATGATTGGCTGGGTAGGCGTGGCCAGGTGGTCATGTGACTGGGTGGGCGTGGCAAACTCGACATCACATATCACACCCAGTCCCGCCTCCTGGCCACTCACCTCAAAGGCAGAGATGGGATACAGCTGGTTTGGACCGATTCAGGCTGACCCCACCACTGGCTGGCCCTGCCCATTTTTCAGCCCGTTTTGAAGTATACAAGTCTTAAAGTTGCCAAGGTTGGATACTCCTGAGCTAGATGTTCTGATAGATCAGTGTTTTTCAAATTTGGCAATTTTTAAGATGTGTAAACCTCAACTTCCAGAATGCTGTCCAGGCAATTCTGGAAGTCCACATTTTAGGATTGCAAGTTTGAAAAACCCTGTCAAAAATGAGCAAATTAAGATCCTTTTTAGGGATCTGTCTCCTTAAAAAAAAATAAAAAATATTACAGATTACCGTGAGCAGCATATCTATGAAGAAAGACTCTAATAGAAACATGCTTTATGCATAAAAATATAGAAAGGCTGTCAACTTGCAAAGCTTTCAAGTTTCCGTGAGCAGGAAGAAGGGAGAACTGATAGAGCTGATTGATTTCTCTAACTGAAGATACATTCCATACATGCTTCCGTACCGCAATCAGAAGGAGGGTGTTGGATGTCACAGCCAGCCAAAGTGGTTAATTGGAGAATGTGATTTATGACATGGCCAGGGAGGAGGGGAGAGACAGGGTCATAGGGGAACGTAAATCTATGTGGGATTAGTTCTAACTGCATCCGAATATTGCCGAAATGGTGCTCCTAATAAATGACTGTATTTCTTTTGAAGTTTGGCTCATGGCTCATGAATTAATTAGGGCATCTTTTGGAAACTTCACAAAGGCATCTAAGGATCACTAATCTCCCCACCTTCATGGACCATAATTTATGAGAAGTTTGTAATGAACTCAACAGAAGGTTTCCTCAGCTTTGCTTTGCCTGAATATGCAATATCTATGCTCTGTCATTGAGCTGTGATCATTCTGGCTCTAAAAATAGACACAAAGGTCTCTCAATCACAAGAACTGTCATCCATTCTCTTTATTTATAGTATGGGACGCTAAAAATAGACACAAAGTTCTCCCAATCATAAAACTCCCCTCCTTTGTCTTTATTTATATTCTGGAATAGTCAGATAATGAGGAAAAACTGAGCAGGAGAGATGCAAGGAAAGACATTATTGATCTGATTTATCCTGTGTTTTAAAGCACAACCTGTTTTACTGATATGAGGAAAAGGTCCAAATGAGTGAAAGGATTTTTGACCCGCTTTCAAGCTTATTGTCTCAGAATTGGTTCTAAAACTGGATGTAAAGTTTATTAGCACAGAAATTGTAATTGGAGCAAAAAAGGAAGCACGGAGCTTTAGGCAGAAAACATTATGGCAATTCAAGTTTTTGATGTCGTTTTCTTGTTATTCTTATTTTCATACCTTGGTTTTAAATCAACCCAAAGACATTACATTTGTTCAACATAATCTATATATGGTATGGGAATTTATATCAATTTTTTTCACAAAGTCTTGCTATAGTTCAGGTGTTACTGTGCTTAATAGTGTGATTTTATACTATTTCATATGGTTGTGTAATAATCCAAATTAAGAAGGAGGAATATGCTTTCAGGTGAAGGCTCATTTTGTGCTTGCCAGCAAATGTTGAAAAGATTTGTGCAGAGTGGCAGGAAAAAGCACAATGGATGTGAGGTATTGAGATGTCTTATTGGTCTTTGAGATGTTCACAAGAGCCACATAAAATTGGGACACTGGTCAGGAGTTTGTCTAATATCTCTAACATGCTTCTCTTCTAGCAAGCAAGCAAGTGGCAGCCCTCAGCTGCCCTTCTTGGACTGGGAAGCTAAGCAGGGATAAGCTTGGAGAGTCCATAGATGGGAGACAAATTGGGAAGAAAACGTCTGAAAGCTAGATTGTGGAGGGGGAAAAAGTGCTCCGAAAAAAGAAACGGACAATTACAGGCAGTCCTCAATTTACGACCACAATTGAGCCCCAAAATTATGTTGCTAAGTGAGACACTTGTGAGCATTGCCCCATTTTACAACTTTTCTCATCACACTTGTTAACTGAATCACTGCACTTGTTAATTAGTCCCATGATTGTTAAGTGAATGTGACCATGGGGATGCTGCAGTCATAAGTGAGAAAAATGGTCATAAGTCACTTTTTCCAGTGCTGCTGTAACTTTGAATGGTCACTAAAATGAATTTTTGTAAGTCGAGTACTACCTGTTGTTTCTGTGTTGCTGTCAAGACACCTGTATTGACTAATCCATGAAATCAGCAGGCATTGAGTGTCACTTCGAAGAGAGTTGAATTTTTGTGCAGTGTAATTGACGTCCTCCTAACTTGCTTGTTCTTCTAGGAGACCATCAACAGTACTTTGTCGGAGAAGTGACAGACTTGCCCGAGGGAATGTACAACAGCAGGAGTATGAAGGTGACTTCTGACTCTCCTCCAAAGAACCAGAAAGTCCCACTGAAGGAAAAACTGCACAAATGCCAATATTGTGAGAAGATCTCCGACTGCCGCGCCCACCTGATTATTCACGAGCGAACCCACACAGCGGAGAAGCCCTACAAATGCTCGCTGTGTGGCAAAACCTTCAGTGATCAAATCAGGCACCTCATCCACGAGAGAATTCACACCAGGGAGAAGCTGTACAAATGCTCCGAGTGCGGGAAGAGCTTTGGCACTCGCTGCAACCTCCTGAGGCACCGGAGAGTTCACACGGGCGAGAAACCCTACTGTTGCTCGGACTGCGGCCAGAGTTTCCGATATAGACCGCAGTTGGTGATCCACAAAGGAACCCACAAAGGGGAGAAGCCTTATAAATGTGCAGACTGTGGAGAAACCTTCGGTCAGATGCGGCATCTGGTGATACATAAATGGACTCACACGGGAGAGTGGCCTCACAAATGCGCCGTCTGCAGCACCAGTTTCAATGGAAAGTCGGAGTTTATCGCGCACACCAGGACCCACACTGGGGAGAAGCCGTATGTCTGCTCCGTTTGTGGGAAGAGTTTCATTTCAAGTTGCCAGCTGAAGAAACACGAGAGAATTCACACCGGGGAGAAACCGTACCAGTGCGCAGAGTGTGGGAAATGCTTCACTTACAGTTATCACTTCACAACGCACAAGCGGACACACACGGGTGAGAAACCTTACCAATGCCCGGATTGTGGGAAATGTTTCATTTCTAGTTCTCACTTCACTGCCCATAAAAGGACGCATACTGGCGAGAAGCCCTACCAGTGTACCTACTGCGGGAACAGTTTCATTCAGCGATCGCAGCTTGCCAAACATGAGAGGTCGCACATGGGAGAGAAGCCCTTCATCTGTCCGGAGTGCGGGAAGAGCTTCCCCCAGAGCCAAGGGCTCAAAAAGCACATGCGGACTCACACTGGTGAGAAGCCATACGGGTGCCTCAAATGCAAGAAAATGTTCTCCAGTTCCTTTAATCTGTCCAGGCATCAGAAAATCCATGCAAGGGAGAAGCTATAATGGGGCACTTTAGACAAAAGACGGTAGGGTGATCGGAGTAGCTAGATACAGGTAATCCTCATTTGAAGTGACAATCGACACCTGAAAAAGGGGACTTGCAATGTGGATTCGGAGTTCTGAAGGTCAGGTCCCTCCATGGTCCCGTGACCAAATTTCAGGCACTTGGCAACAGAACCATTTGCAGTATCCCACGGTCGCCTGACCACGTTTTGCAATGGGTTTTTCAGAAAACCAGCACTTGGCAAAACTGCACCCATGGCAACCCGTCGGTTTGCTTAAGAACCATGGTGTTTACTTAACGATGGCAGATTTTGCTTAATGAATGCGATGATTCGCTTAACGATCGCAGTGAAACGGTTCATAATATCGGGTTGGTCATGTTCTATGACTTGTGACATGACTGTAACAGGCAGGCTCTGAGCTGTGGTGGCGCAATGGTTAATGCAATACTGCAGGTTACTTCTGGTGATTGCCGGCTGCCTGCACTTCGGCAATTCGATTCTCACTTGTTCAAGGTTGATTCGGCCTTCCATTCTTCCGAGGTGGGTAAAATGAGGACCCAGATTGTTGGGGGCAATATGCTGACTCTGTAAACTGCTTAGAGAGGCCTATAAAGCGGTATTTAAGTCTAAGTGCTTTTGCTGCTGTTATGTCAAGGACTGCCTGTTGTGGGTGTAGTACGGAGTAGGTCAAGAAAGAACACAGAAAGAAGGGAACCAAATCATGTTTGGTCAGCTGCTAAATCAAAATGCTGTAAAGATCTGGGTTGCTGGGAATGACCTTGTTCCTTGGGAATGACCTTATTTCCCATTTGGGTTCACCTGCTAGTGGGAGAAACTAATGCAGAAGTATGTCCTCTCCACTCCCAAATCTGCAAGGAAATGAGATTGCCAGATCTCATGATATTCTCATGCTGAGATATATCCCAAGACACTGCAAAGAATGCTGAAGTTGGGTGAGACCTTGGGTTTTTTGCGTTTTAAAATGATTATATGGTAGTCCTTGACTTACAACTACAATCGAGCCCAAAATTTCTGTTGCTGAGTGAGAAATTTCATAAGTGAATTTTGTTCCATTTTATGACCTTTCCAGCCTCAGTTGTTAAGTGATTCGCTGCAGTTGATAAGTAACAACCCAGTTGTTAAGTGAATCTGGCTTCCCCATCGGCTTTGCTTGTCAGAAGGTTGCAAAAGAGGATCGCGTGATCTTGGGATGCAGCAACCATCATAAATATGAACCAGTTGCCAAGCATCCTAATATTGATCATGTGATCATGGGGAAAGCTGCAACAATCATAAGTGTGAAAATCTGTCATTAAGTCGCTTTTGTCAGTGCCATTCGAACGATCATTAAATGAACTGTTGTAAGTCAAGGACTACCTGTATTACGGTTTTATAGCAAGTGCTACTTGGGAAGAGAGGTCGATATCTGCAGGCAGATGTTTCAGAACCTTGTGTTACATAACTGGTGCCAGTTCTTTCTCTGCTTCATTAACCATGAGGGGTAAACTGTGGTCTCTGGCTCACTGTTTTCTTAAGAAGGTTGGAAAACGGAGCTTCCAGAGTGAAGAATTGCCAGTTTATACACCACTCTAAACAGACCAGAGAAAAAACTTCCTTGGTGTGGTTTGTGAATAACTTTGAACATAAAAGTTTTTCCTAAAAAATTGACCGAGTACAGACTGAGATACCATGGTTTGTTCAACAAAGCATGATTAGAAATAAACTTAAGTGCAGTACAGTACAGTGTACAAATGCAGGATGTTTAGTCATTTTTAATAGCAAGAGGAGTCACATAAAAAGTTAACGAAGTTTGACCCAACAATGTGAAAAATAAATTCAAGAAGTTGTAATTTATCATAGACTAGTCTATATAGCTTGTATATTATATTCTTGCCTCACTTGCCTTTATTTTAAAGTATAGCCACATTATTATGTAATCTCCTACAGACTACCATATAGCTTATGAAAGACATATTATGCATTTATATAAGATATATCCTATGTTTAGTATCTTAACATATAGCCACGTTATAGGCAGGTTTTAATGTTGCTTACAGAGAATTTCCTGTTAGCCTGAAAGGGGCCTCCACCTTTCTCTCTCCTTCTCTCTCTCTCTGCTTGAGACTAGAACTGAAAGGGAAAGCAATTAATCTTGCCTTGGTGGCGCAGCAGACTAAAGTGCTGTTAAGTAGCACCAGCTGCCTGCAATTACTGCAAGTTCAAATCTCACCAGGCTCAAGGTTGACTCAGCCTTCCATCCTTCCGAGGTAGGTAAAATGAGACCCGGATTGTGGGGGCAATAAGCTGACTTTGTATAAAAAAAAACACCGCTTAGGGGGGCCCGAAAGCCCTACTAAGCAGGTATATACAAAAGTATGAAGGCTATTGCTTAACGCATTGTAAGCCGCCCTGAGTCTCCGGAGAAGGGCGGCATATAAATCGAACCAACCAACCAACCAATCAATCAATCAATCTGTTAACCAGTCTCCATAGAAAAAGGGAATAGCCTTGACTGGGGTAAGAATATATCTAATTCAAGCTCACTTTAACATCCTCCTCCCTCAAATGTTGTTTCTACTCAATTAATGTCCTGTTTTATTGCTATGTTATTTTTGTATAACAAGATAGTTGATAAGGGAGTATCAAAGGGATGGGATAGGAGGGGGTTGATTGCTTAGCAAGTTTGGGTGACAATAACAGCTTAATTAACTTCATATATTTAGAGGTAATAGTAGATTATAGGTGGTCGGAAAGCATGTGACTGAACCAGACCTATCAACTGGGCCTGGCTAGGATAGGAAGGACCTGCGGGTAGTGAGAGGGATGTATAAAATATGCTGAGATCTATAACTTGGTGTGGGCGTCTGTTGTTGTGTCAAACAAAAGTCTCACAAGCTATTTGCAAACAGCTTTTCTTAATCTTACTTCTGGCTGACCCAAGTATTGTGTGAATTTATTACACACACATAGAAGACAAAGATCATTCTTGGAAAGCCCGAATACTTCAGCACATAGTTTGCAAATGTGGCCTGTACGTTTGCTAATTGATTGAAAAGTTCATCTGTGTTGGAATAAATATCCATCTGCTTCACTTCCAAGCCGGGAGAAAGACACTGGAAAGATGGAGGCTGATTGGAAAGATGGTTTAATGAAGCAGAAGCACATGGGTTCTGGGCAGCTGGCCACATGGAGTTGATTGTATGTGTGGGGGGTATTTATACCTTCTCTTGGGTTTTGCACTTGAACTTCCTGTTACTGTGCAAGAACATGTATTCTGTGGCTGTTGTCAGACTCCCATGGTGCCATGTACAAATCCTAGGAGTTTGTCTCAGGTAAGCTTGGTTAAAGTTTGGCTGATGCAATTAAGGGGCTTGTTGGGCAATTCCTATTGTTGCTGAATGGCTTTGCCGTGAAGGATAATTCCATTGTCCTGGAGCTGAAGGTCTTTTGTTTTGTAGATAGGCTGGCCCAGTCTTTCCTAATGGGCACAAGGTATCTGCTGGAGCTATTAAGAAAGTGGGGGTTGCTTTTAAAAAAATCATGTTTCTCCATTTCTCATCTAGGGAAATATACCCTGTTTCCCCCAAAATAAGACATCCCCTGATAATAAGCCCAATCGGGCTTTTGAGCACATGGCAATAAGGCCAAGCACTTATTTTAGGGTTCAAAAAAATATAAGACAGGGTCTTATTTTCGGGGAAACATGGTAATATTCTGCCTTTTTAATATTTCTCAAAATATTTCATTCTTCTAGGAGAGGGGTGGGTGCTAACTTTCTTCATCTGTAAATCATTGCAAGGAACCTGACTGAGTTCCAACTTTGTGACAGTTCCCAATTTACTACAGGTGCTGCTCGACTTAGGACTGGTCGCTGAGGAACTGTCTGTTATGATGAACCTCCCTAGGGGTACTTATGACCCAGATTTGATCTAATGGTTGCCACTCCCTCTTGCTAACAGCTTGATTGTAATTTTGGGCACTTGGCAACCAAGTTGCATTTACAACGTTTTGCAGTGTCCAGGAGTCACATGATTGCATCCTAAGTTGCCTTACCAGAAGGATTCAATCAAGATCAAGTGAGGTACTAATACCTCATAAAAGAGCCATAAGCAAGGGAGCTGTGATTCTATCTCCTACCATCAGCTGCAAGAGGAGAACCTCAAGGCAAAGTAGCAAAGGCTGATACAGCCCTTTTGAAATACAGATAGTCCTTGACTTACGGCCACAATTTCTGTTGTTAAGTGAGACATTCTCTAAGTGAGTTTTGCCCTTTTTATGGCCTTTCTTGTCTCAGTTGTTAAGTGAATCACTTAATACTAATCACTTACTGATAAATTAGTAATCCGGTTGTTAAGTGAATCTGGCTTCCCCACTGAGTTTGCTTGTCAGGTCGTAAAAAGGGGATCACATGACACAAATCATAAATATGAACCAGTTGCCAAGCATCTGAATTTTGATCACACGATCGTGGGGATACTAGAAAGATTGTTAACTGTGAAAAATGGTCATAAGTCGCTTTTTAAAGTGCCTTTGTAACTTTGAACGGTTACTAAATGAACTGTTGTAAGCCTAGGACTACCTGTATTTTGTACATCCAGAGCTGTTTAATTAATATAATTATTTTACTGTCATACATTTATTTCAATAATGTTACATTCAAAAAGAATCATCTTCACAGTCCTTATTACCCCAAGCCCAAAGAATTGAAAAAGGTCAAAACAGACACTTTCATAATGTGAGATGAGATAAATGGAGATTAATGTCTGTATGTAGATTAAATAAAAAGTTTGCAGAGTTGGTGTCTTTAAAAGTCAGGCTTTAAAATGTCAAAATGGCATTTTTTCCAGCTCTGTTTATGAACCAACGAAACATGTGGTGAAGAAAAATGAACTGTGTTTTAGTCATTGTGTTTTACTCTCTTATTCTATACCCATGTGTTTTCCTCCAGCACCAAAGGGATTAGAACATAAATGCGCGAATTCATAAACGTTGCATTTATACTTACCCTGAGAGGTAAACAGAAGGCTTTGTGTTAAATTGATGCCAGGCCTCCTTATATTGAGGTCACTTTTATTTTGTTGATTGTTGAAGAATGTAACGGAAGAGAGGTGGGCGGAAGGGACTTCATTTTATTTTGGTTTTCAACAAAGAAACGAGAGGATTACAAATGGTTACTTTCTGCTGATTCTTAATTATCAGTTTTTTAAAGTTCTTTTCTATGAAGGTCCTGAAATCTTATCTTTTTGAGCTCGAGCAATGTTTCTCCATCTCAGCAACTTTAAAACGTATGGAATTAAGGAGAAACTTCCTAACAGGGAGGACAATTAACCAGAGGAATGGCTTGTGGGTGCTTCACCACTGGAGCTTTTTAAGAAGAGACTGGACAGTCACTTGTCTGAAATGGCATAGGACCGTGATGGTGAACCTATGGCACATGTGCCACAGGTGGCATGCAGCGCCCTCTCTGGGCAAACGAGTTGTCGTCCCAGTTCAGCTCTGCTAGCCAGCTGGTTGTTGGGTCTCTGCGGCATACGCACGGGAGGCGAGGCACGTGTGGAGGGCATGTGGGAGGGGGGTGTCACATGAGCATGTGCAGGCAGTCACGCACACATTCGTGGGGGTGGGGCACATGCGCATGCGGGGGTAGGGCCAGTGATGGGATTCAAGTTTTAACAACCGGTTCTCTGTCCTACTGATTTCTTCCAACAACCACTTTGCCAAACTGCTCAGAAAGTTAACCACCGGTTTTCCCGAAGTGGTGCGAACTGGCTGAATCCCACCACTGGGTAGGGCGCATGCTTGGGGGGTCACACGTGCATGTGTGGGGGTGTGTGGTGCATGTGGGGGTTGCACGTGTGGGGGCGAGTGTGCATTGCATTTTGGGGGTTCAGGCACGGGTGCTCACATTGGGCACTCCATCCGAAAAAGGTTAGCCATCACTGGCATAGGCTCTCCTGCTTGAGCAGGAGACTGGACTAGAAGACCTCCAAGGTCTTTTCCAGCTCTATTCTGATTCCGATTCATCACTGGAGATTTTTAAGAAGAGACTGGGCAGTCTGAACCCATTTCACTTAGTGACCAAAGTTACAACGGCACTGAAAAAAGTGACTTATGACCATTTTTCAGACTTACAACCATTGCATCATCCCCAGAGTCACCGGATTTACCATTCAGATGCTTGACAGCTTATTTACATTTAGGACGGTTGCAGTGTCTCCAGGTCACGGGATCCTCTTTTGCGACCTTCTGACAACCGAAGTCAGTGGGGAAACCAGATTCACTTAACAACCACGTGGCTAGATTTAACTGCAGTGATTCACTTAACAGGAAAGTGCAGGAAAAGTTGTAAAACGGGGGCAAAAAATTCTCACTTAGCGACATAAACTTTGGGCTCAGTTGTGGCCGTTAAGTTGAGGACTATCACCTGTACAGGACTTTTCTCCATTTTATCTTCACCACAACCCTATGAGGTAGGCTGGAAGAGGGAACAACCCCAAATAGGCTAAATTATTTCATGTTCATCAGCTGTCTCTAAGGGTTCAGGGCCAAGTTATCCACCTCTGGACAGCCAGTTTTGATCTCCAGGGCTATTCATTTCAAAAGGAACCTATTCCTTGTGAGGCCCCGGCCCCGGTATTGGGCCTAGGCCCAGAGGTTGGGAGAATCCCTGTGTTAAGACTACAGCATTCCTTATCTGCAGCCATTGACTAGACGGTGCTTAGAAGCTGCCGATTTGGGAAATGGCCAACCGACCACTCGTGTATCCACGATTATCAACGGTGCGTTTTTCCCCTTCTCGCCGTCTGATTGGATAACGGCGACATTCAAACGGCCCAATTGAAAACGACGGATTCGATGGTCAGCGTTCCCGCGGGGCGGGGTGTAGAAGGTATTCTGGCTCGTCTATTGGCCTCGAGTCCCCCCTTACGCCAAGCGTCAATCAATCGACTTCCAAGCGAAACGGTTACAATAGCCCACAGCCCTTTCTCCGCCCAGGTTTCGGTCCCGCCCCCCTTCTGTCATTGGGAGTTGCGGCCAGCACCGGCCCGCTTCCTTTCCCCGTGAAGAGTCGAACGTCTTTTCTAAAGAGTGGATTGGCTCGCAAGTGAGGGGAAAGCGTGGCGCGAAAGTCGAATGTAGCGGACGGGAACAAGGAAGGGGTGAGTTCGTTTACTCGCTGCCGCGTCCCCCCTCCGCTCCCGCCCCAGGTGAGAATTTCCGAGCATTGTGATGTCACCGCCAGGAATCCGTACCATTGTGACGTCACAGAGAGGCACTGGATTGCTTTCGTCGGCGGTGACGTCAGAGTGTTTACCCCCCCAACTTTCTGCAGGATTTGTGGGAATGGTAGCTGATCCCTAGCCGAAATCTGCATTCAGCATCCTTGGCCAGCTGAGGTCTGAATTAGGATCGCTCCCGTAAAAAAAAAAAAAGATCCACTTTGGTGCTCGGGCATACCAAGGCAACCGTTTGGCTGTGTCGGCATTTGCTACCCGGTCTTTTAGGTATGAACAAATTAATTGCATCGATGAATTAATTGCACGTAATTCCGGGGACCTCTAGGAGACAGTCTGTTGAACTCCTCTCGTTTAATCCCCACAACTCAACTGTTAGGGTATGGTTTACTACCTCTGTTTAGCAGACTGGTAGGGTGGATCATTAACAGAAATATCCCCTTTATCTTTTTTAAAAAAAAAAAACTCTTGAGAGAATCTCAGCATTTCTACCCATATTTGCAAGCACAGATGCTAATGTTGGAATCTACCCGTCAATAGAAGAGAGAACAGAACAGAACAGTATGATAGAATTATTGAATTGAATTGAATTCTTTATTGGCCAAGTGTGATTGGGCACACAAGGAATCTGTCTTTGGTGCATATGCTCTCAGTGTACATAAAAAGACAAGATACATTTGTCAAGAATCATAAGGTACAACGCTTAATGATAGTCATAGGGTACAAATAAGCAATCAGGAAACAATATCAATATAAATCGTAAGGATACAAGCAACAAAGTTACAGTCATGCAGTCATAAGTGGAAGGAGATAGATGGTGGGAACGATGAGAAGGCTAATAGTGATAGTAATGCAGCCTTAGTGAATAGTTTCACAGTGTTGAGGGAATTATTTGTTTAGCAGAGTGATGGCGTTCGGGAAAAAACTGTTCTTGTGTCTAGTTGTTCTGGTGTGCAGTGCTCTATAGCAGGGATCACCAGCCTTTTGGACCTCAGGGACCACTAAATTCATAATTTTAAATCCCACGGACCACTAATATAATTTTTTTTAAAAGATAAATAGTATTTAGTGCAATATAAAAAATGCAAATAATTTTTATGCGGACCAACCAAAATTTTCTCATGGACCACTAGTAGTCCACGGACCACCAGTTGGTGACCGCTGCTCTATAGTGTCGTTTTGAGCGTAGGAGTTGAAACAATTTATGTCCAGAATGTGAGGGGTCTGTAGATATTTTCACAGCCCTCTTTTTGACTCGTGCAGTATACAGGTCCTCAATGGAAGGCAGGTTGGTAGCAATATATTTTTTTTTGCAGTTCTAATTATCCTCTGAAGTCTGTGTGACTAGGGATACATTCTGTGGTTACAGAATCGTTGCCAGAGGCGTGGTTTCTCGCTCATATAATCCCTGAAAAATATTTTTCCCATTCACTAGGAAGATTGTGGCAAGAGATTCTTGCTCTTTATTCTTTCAACAACAGTCCTGCAAGGTGGACTGGGTTGAAAAAAAATGGCTGGCCCCAAGCTACCCACTCAGCTCCATGGGCTTATGTATGAACAGTTCCCCAAACTTGGTAACTTCCTAACAGGTGGACTTCATTCCCCAGAATTCCCTGCCAGCATGTCTATTGCTGATAAATCTGCTGGAGACATGTAGAATCTGCCAAGGTTGAGAAACTATTCAAGTGGAAATTATGTATGTCTTCCTGGTCCTTGTTCCAGCTCCTTAATCACTATTATCACTTGGTATTTTTATAAAAGTAGAAATTGGTTTTAAAATCAATCTTAAATATATCAGGAAGCTAATTGACCAATGTGTCCAGAGATCATCTTCACTTGGATTAATATTGTTCCATGTAACTAAGAAGGTTAGCCACAGAAATTCTGGCCCCAACTGAGGTTGGAGGATGTAAGTAATAACAATTCTGAGTATGTACTAATTCTGCTCATACTTTTTTTGCACCCAAATCAGGTCACTTAGAGCTACAAAAATCTGAAAAATCATCAGAAAATAAGTGTCATCGTCTAGTAATCTTCCAGGTTTCTACAGGCTGATCTGTTAGCCCTAGATTTGTAGGATTTGATACACTATGTCATTATAGTAGTTTGAAAAGAGAATTTAAAAGGACCATCAATTGCTACGAAGATAGCTTATAATTCCAACAGCCAAAATGATTATACAGATACTCCTTGACTTTGAACCTTTTGTTTAGTGACTGTTCAAAGTTACAAGAGCACTAAAAAAAAGTGATTTATGACCGTTTTTCACACGACCATGGCAATATCCCCATGGTCAGGTGATCAAAATCCCGACTCTTGGAAATTGGCTCACATTTATGACAGTTGCAGTATCCCATTTTGTGACCTTCTGACAAAGTCCGTGGGGAAGCCAAATTCACTTTACAGTTGTTTTATTCACAACTGCACTGATTTGCTTAACAACCGTGGCAAGAAAGGTCATAAAATGGGCCAAAACTCACTTAACAACTGTCGCACTTAGCAATGGAAATTTTGAGCTCAATTGTCGTAAGTCAAGGACTGTCTGTACTCCTGAATCTCAAATGATGTCAGAAGCAATACTCCTTATTTTCTTTGCCAGGCATTATGTGGCGTTCTCCATCAGCTGGCACCAGTTCCAGAAGAACTCCCTCGACCCCTCCTTCCCACCGCCGCCAATCTGGAAGATCGCCACGTGGGAGGCAAATCTCTCCCCGTCGTCCTAGACAGAGGCAACCCCCACAACAAGAGGCAGGTAAGAAATATGGATCATTGACCGGAACAAAAAGTCTAATGAAAAGAAGGACTGGGATGACAATGATAGCGGTGTTCCAGTATCTCAGGGGCTGCCACAAAGAAGAGAGAGTCAAGTTATTCTCCAAAACACCTGAGGGCAGGACAAGAAGCAATGGATGGAAACTAATCAAGGAGAGAAGAAACCTAGAATTAAGGAGAAATTTCCTGACAGTGAGAACAATTAATCAGTGGAACTTGCCTCCAGAAATTGTGAATGCTCCAACACTGGAAGTTTTTAAGAAGAGATTGGATAACCACATACCTGAAATGGTATAGGGCAGTGATGGTGAACCTTTTAGGCACTGAGTGCCCAAACTGCACGTACGTGCCCAAACTGAAAGGTGCGTGCAAACATGTGCATGTACGGCCATGCACAAATGTGCACATGCGCAGACATCCATGAATGTGCACATGCGCGCACGCGCAGCAGAGACTCGAAGACCAGCTGGCTGGCGGGAGGCGGGGCATCCCAACACTGGCAGCACGTCAAGAGGTAAGATCTTTTTCTTTCGTGAGCTTCTGTTTCATTGTTTGTAGGGAAACAGAAGCTCACAAAAGAAAGGCTGTGGAGATCTGACCTGGGATGACGGTGCACATGCCAGCAGAGAGGACTCTGCGTGCCACCACTGGCACGGGTGCCATAGGTTCGCCATCCCGCATATAGGGTTTCCTGCCTGAGCAGGGGATTGGACTAGAAGATCTCCAAAGTCCCTTCCAACTCTGTTATTCTAATTGTGGTAAGAAAATAAACTAGGATAGTTAGGATTAAGGTTAACCAGTATCGCAGACTCTTCCCCCAAATACAGATGTAAACTTACTGGTGATCTGGTGGAGATGTATGCAAGAGAAGACCTACAAGGTCCCTTCCAACTCTCTTTTCCTGAAATTGAAAGAAAGAGGATTTTTTTCAGGTGTAGCTAACCTGGGCAAATTACCCCCTCCAAAGTTTTGGAGAGGTTGACTTTTGTAGGAATCCCTCAATTTATGAGCAGTGATATAGAGGGGTCCTTGATTTAAGACCCCAATTGAGTTGAGCCCAAAATTTCTGTTGTTAAGCAAGGCAGTTGTTAAGTGAGTATTGCCCCATTTTACGACCTTTCTTGCCAAAATTGTTAAGTGAATCACTGCAGTTGTTAAATTAGTAACCTAGTTTGTAAGTGAATCTGACTTCCCCATTGTCTTTGCTTGTCAGAAATTTGCAAAAGGTGATCCTATGACCCAGGGATACTGCAGCGGTCATAAATATGAGTCAGTAGCCAAGCATCTGAATTTTGATCACATGACGGTGGGGATGCTGCAACAATTGTCAGCGTGAAAAGTGGCCGTAAGTCCCTTTTTGCGGTGCTGTTGTAACTTCAAATGGTCACTAAATGGACTGTTGTAAGTCAAGGACTACCTGTATTGGACAGACAGATGTAGGATCTGGGCATTGCTGGCAGCCAGACTTGCGATGTTTTACTTTTGTCACACTTAACGTTGATAAATTAGTAACATGGTCATTAAGTGAATCTGGCTTCCTCATTGATTTTCCTTGTCAAAAGGTTGCAAAAGGGGATCACATGACCTTTTGGGAAACAATAACGGTCATAAGTATGAACCAGTTTGCCAAAAATCTGAATTTTGATCACACGATCGGAAGGCTGCTACAAAGGTTGTAAGTGTGAAATATGATCACGGGTCCCCTTTTTCAGGACTGTTGTAACTTTGAACGGTCACTAAACGAACTGTCATAAGGCGAGGACTACCTGTACTGCATATGGGGGAAGCTGATCCATATAAATACCTGGCAATTCTGGGCTGCTGAGGCAGTTGTTCTCAATCTTGGCGACTTTAAAATGCGTGGACTTCGATTCCCAGAATTTCAAGCCATTGAAGTTTGGAACTACTGAACTTAAACCTCTTTTCCTCTTGGGGATCATCCTCCCTTTGTTAACACCCCCCCCTTTTTTTTTTTATGTCCTATCCAGCAGGTCAACGGAGAAGGCGAAGATACAGGCCTGGCCAACGAGCCTTGCAGGAGATCAGAAAGTATCAAAAAAGTACTGATCTACTTATTGCCAAGTTGCCCTTTTCTCGTGTGGTAAGTTGATTGTGCACCCTGTTTTCTTTTCTTTTCTTTTCCTTCTACCCTGTTTCCCCCAAAACAAGACCTCCCCTGATAATAAGCCCAAACAGGCTTTTGAGTACATGGCAATAAGGCCAAGCACTTATTTCAGGGTTCAAAAAAGTACAAGACAGGGTCTTATTTTCGGGGAAACACGGTACATGTGGCCGCCTTAGATTCCGCAGTGTCCAAAATGAAACTTATTCATCTAAGATTTTTTTTTTTTGCACTGGTGATGTTACCTGCAAAATGTCTGCAAGAAAACCACCAAGCTCAGAGAGCACCAAGGACCCTTCAGAAGGTTGTTATGCATTTCATGATTCTCTGTAACAGTGATGGCTAACCTTTTTGTCATCGCGTGCCAGGAAAGGGGCGGGGGGCGGGGAAGGTTTGCGCGCACGCCTGCTCACACCCATAATTCTATGCACCCTGCCCTGTGCATGTGCATGCAACACCCCCCCCCCCCCCCACGCTCCTGGCATGCGATGGCCCGGTAGGCCTGTTTTTCTTTCTCATCTGGCTCCAGATCCTCCCAGTGCATCTGGGAAGGGCGAAAACAGCCTTCCCCACCCACTCAGAGGCCCTCCGAAGGCCTGAAACGGCCCATTTCCCAACTCCCGGTGGGACAGGAAGTGATGTTTTTTGCTGTCTCCAGCCTCCAGAGCCTTTCTAGGAGTGCACAGAGTGGATCTGGAGCCAGGTGAGAAAGAAAAACGGGCCTTCCCCACCCCCACCCCCAGGCTCTCCGAAGGCAGGAAACAATCTGTTTCTTTGCTTCTGGTAGGCCCAGAAGGCCCGAAAATCAGCTGGTCAGTGTGCGCATGTGTGCCAGAGCTCAACTGGCGTGCCCACTGATATGGCTACGCATGCCACCTGTGGCACGCCCCATCATGGCTCTATTAAGATACCCAAATGCTCTTTTAACACACACACACACACCCTGTAAAAATTCAAAATGATCCAGAGCCCACCCATTTTTCCACTGTGGTACAGATTGTCAGATTCAATGTTCGTCGGTCACACGCACAATGCGGATGTCCCAGGATGCCCCATTCAGCAACATGCATGGGGAGTGGGGGGGAGCATTTTGTCATGACGGAAGCAGTGCGCGCCTGTGGAAGTCACTTGCTTGCCCCTTCTCTCTTTCTGGGGCTTCTATATTCTGTCGGATGAAGCATCCTTGGGATCATAAAAAGCAAAATAAAATAAAATAAAAAGCACCAATATATATACTGGCTCCGTGTGCACACATATATATATGAATTTTCAAAATTAATTTAATTTTTAATCACACACACATGTATGTATGTACATGTGTATGTGTGTATATGTGCATAGATATGTGTTATATATGCATATACATATACAGGTATGTCTGTATATATACACAAACACATAAACACACACATACGTACATACACACACATGTTTTCCCCAAAAATAGGATCTACCCTGAAAGTAGTCCCTATCGTGTTATTTGCACATGCACTGAATATAAGCACACACACACATATACACACACACACACATACATACATACAAATATACTGTATTTTCCCCGAAAATAGGATCTACCCCAAAAGTAGTCCCTATCGTGTTATTTGCGCATACACTGAATATAAGCACACACACACACATCTGAATTTTGATTGTGTGACCATTTATTTATTTATTATTTATTAGTCCAATTTATATGCCGCCCTTCTCCGCAGACTCAGGGTGGCTTACAATGCATTATAGCAATAGCCTGCATACTTTTTTGTATATACCTGCTTTTTAGGGCTTTCGCCCCCCCCCCCCCAAGCGGTGGTGTTCTGTACAAAGTTGGCTTATTGCCCCCAAAATCTGGGTCCTCATTTTACCTACCTCGAAAGGATGGAAGGCTGAGTCAACCTTGAGCCTGGTGAGATTCGAACTTGCAGTAATTGCCGGCAGCTGGCAGCTAAGTGCTAGCACTTAAAAGCACTTTAGTCCGCTGCACCACTGAGGCAACCATGGGAATGCCGCAATGGTTGTAAGAGTGAAAGTGGTCATAACTTTGAACGGTTACTAAATGAACTGCTGTAAGTTGAGGACTACCTGCATTTTGGGTTAAAACCCACACAAGCGCCAACACATCCCAGCAGATGGCAGCGCCTACCAACTTTGGCTGATGAAGAAAAAATAAAATAAGATTCTGATCATGTTATTATTTATATGAGAATTCCTAAATGTGCAAACTACTGTGAGAAATTAAAAAGAAAGAAAAAATCAGAGGAAGGTAAGGGCAAACCATTTCCTTCTGCCAGGAATCAAGCTCAACATAGTCTCATGCTGGCTGAGGAGGATGGAATTTGCAGTTCACATTGAGGGGTTAGCTAGTTGGACTGCTACTCATACAGGTAATCCTCGATTTAACAACAGTTAACATTTAGTGACCGTTCAAAGTTACAACGGCGCTGGAAAAAATGACTTATGGCCATTTTTCACACTTAAGATGGTTATGACTCATATTCATGACGGTTGCAGTGTCCCGGGGTCACGTGATCCCTCTTTGCGACTTCCTGATGAGCAACGTTCATGGGGAAACTCAGATTCATTTAACAACCCTGTCACTACCTTAACAACTGCAGGGATTCACTTAACCAACGTGGCAAGGAAAGTCGTAAAACGGGGCAAAAACCCACTTAACAAATTTTTCGCTTAACAAATTACTCATTCAGCAACATCATTTGTGGTCATAAGTTAAGGACCACCTGTATTTATGGGGGGAGGAATAAATTCCCAGTGGACTACAGGATTTAACAGAGCTACTCATTGCAACCTGGAACAAAGGAAGCTCTCCCAAGGCTACCTTGTCATCTCTCTGGTGTCTTTCTCACCCCTCCACAGGTACGGGAGATCTGCCTGGAATATACCCGAGGGGTTGACATGATGTGGCAGTCTATGGCACTGCTTGCCTTGCAGGAGGTAAGAGCTCGGGCAGGGCTGAGTGGGAGAACACGGCTGATCTCAAGAACAGCAATGCGTGACATCCCCCCCCTCCCCCAATTCTTATTCTTTTCCCTGTGAGAAAGTCCTTGAGAGACAGAAGGAGGAGCTGCAGAGTAGACAATGGTCGTGGCAAATGTCTCAGAAGGACCCTCTCTAGTTTCTTGGACTGTAAGGGTAAAGGGGTGGCGGCAGCGAGATGTGCTTTTAGACATGCAAGTTTGATATCACCCCTTCAAGGTATTCTAGACAAGAAGCAGCAACTATGAGTGTTAACACTATCTTTATTATCAATTACAGTAACCAGAATCTTGCAAGTTGGAAAGTACATTTCTTTGTCCTCTTGTCTTTACTTTCTGAGACATTTGCCAAGTCCCCATTGCTTCTTTGGGCTAAGCTGCCTTCTATGCTATGCTATGCTATTCTAATTCCCATTCATGCCACGCTATGCCATTCCACTCTCTTCAATTTTATCTATTTATTAGATATTTATCTAATATAAATCCTCCTCATTCTATCCTCTCATTTTTCCTCAACCTTTCTTTCTTTCTTTCTTTCTTTCTTTTTCTTTCTTTCTTTCTTTCTTTCCTTCCTTCCTTCCTTCCTTCCTTCCTTCCTTCCTTCCTTCCTTCCTCCCTCCCTCCCTCCCCCCCTCCCTCCCTCCCTCCCTCCCTCCCTCCCTCTCTCTCTCTCTCTCTCCCCCTCCCTCCCCCCTCTCTCTTTTCCACTCCTCCCACTTTCCCCAAACCCTTCTGCCCAGAACTCCTCCCTCTGGATCTAGGTCTTATTCTGTACCTGTTTGAGCACAAACTACCTGAAACTGACCATTCTCTGCCCAGGACAATTTGGGTGCCAAGGGCTTTGTATGTCCCTGCCTGTTATAGAACCACAGGGGCAGGAGATGGATCGGTAACGGAGGCAGCAAACGTAAAGCTAAGAGAGCTTTCTGCCAGCTTTAGAGAGGGCACAAAGTGTAGCCTGCAAAGGGGGGGGGGGGAATGATCCCAAATAAACCCTATATGTGTGCCCTCTCTCTCTCTCTCTCTCTCTCTCTCTCTCTCTCTCTCTCTCT
>WNWU01000120.1:812954-839913 GCA_012654045.1 Ptyas mucosa | reverse complement strand
CCTCCTCTCCTCTGCCCTCCTCTCCCATGCTCTCCTCTCCCCTGCCCACCCCACTCCTCCCCTCCATTGCTCTCCCCTCACCTGCCCTCCCCTCCTCTCCCTCTTTTACTACTTTGGATGCTGACGGAGATACAATATTCCTAAAATGTGAAAGGGGAATGGTCAAGGAAGAAATGTGGGAGCCCTGAGTGTTTGTGCTAAAACCATTCAGATCCTCTGCTGTGCCCTAGGTGGTCCCCAACCCCACTTTGCAGCATCTGCTTTCCTGTGTCAAAAACCGGGATGCCTTGATCCAAAGCCAGATGAAGAAACACCAGGTGAGAATGTGGAGAATGGCTACTACATTAGGGCTGTACAGATAATCCTCAACTTACAACCATTCATTTAGCAACTGTTGAAAGTTGCAATGGCATTTTAAAAAGTGACTTACCCCCTGTCCTCATACTTATGACCATGACATGATCTTGATTCAGGTGCTTGGCAACTACCACAAATTTACAATGCTTGCAGCATCCTGCAGTCACGCGATCACCGTTGGTGATCTTCCCAGATGGAAAGCAAAATCAATGGGAAAGCCAGCAGGAAGTCACAAGTTACAGTCACGTAATGTCTCATTTAACAACAGTGGCGATTCGTTTAACAACTGTGGCAGAAAAAGTTGTAACATTGTGTGCGGTCGCCGAACAACCCCACTGTGTAATGACAAATTTTCTGGTCCCTTTTGTGGTTGTAAGTTGAGGATGACCTGTATAAGGTTACCTTTTTTTCATGGAGGCTCACAGACAAGAGGATGGCACAAGAAGAAAAATCTATTAATTTAAGAGCAGGAATGATGAGATCTTCCAGTTCTACCACCATGCTAAAAATGGGCCAGTGCTTATCACAGAGATGAGGAAGCATATCTCGTCAAAAGTTACTGGAAAGAAACTCTTTATCAATGAGGCTAGAATTATTGGGACTTGGGCCCTGAGCAGTTGATTGTTCACTGATGGGATGAATAGATGGATTAAAAGAGCTTGTCTTGATTGATTGATTGATTGATTGATTGCACACTCTCCTCTCTTTCTTAGGAGTCACGTAGCCCTTCAGAGATCCAGGACATGCTGGATGACATGCTGCAGCTTCTGCGTGACTATGGCACTGAAAAATGGGGGGAGACTGGCCTCTTGTTGGATCATGTCCACATGGCCATTGTTGATTTGCTTATTGGAGGCACGGAGACCACAGCAACCCTGCTCACTTGGGCTATTGCCTTCCTGATGCATCGTCCTGAGGTAGGATGAACGGTTTGCTGGTGGGTGGTAGGAAGCATGGTCCTCTAAATCAAAGTAGGTTCCCTCTTTTGGGTGTGGCAAGGTTTACCTTTCAGTCAAAGATCTCCTCCTGCTTCTAATCTCTCTTGATTTTTCCATACAGCGGTCCTGGGACCAAAGTGCTAGGAGGGAGGAGGAGGAGGAAAAAGGAGGGGAAGGAAAAGGAGAAAGAACAGGAGGAGGAGGAGAAGGAGGAGGAGGAAGAGGAGGAGGAGAAGTAAAAAGGGGAGGAGGAGGAGGAAAAGGAAGAGAAAGAAAAGGAGGAGCAGTAAAAGAACGAGGAGGAGAAGAGGAGGAGGAAGAGAAGAAGGAGGAGAAAAAGGAAGAGGAGGAGGAGAAAGAAAAGGAATAAAAAGAGAAAGATGAGGAGAAGGAGGAGAAGGAAAAGAAGGAAAAGAAGAAGGAGGAAGAGGAGAAAGAAAAGGAATAAAAAGAGAAGGAGAAAGATAAGGAGAAGGAGTAAAAAGGAGAAGGAGGAGGAAGACAAGGAGGAATAAAAGAAGGAGGAGAAGGGAAGCTGTAGCCTTCTAGTTGTTGGGCTACATCTCCCTACATTGTTCCTCACCATTTGATGGTGGGGTTAATGGGAGTTGGAGTCCTAGAAAAAAAAGGCCGGGGGGCATAGCTCGCCTGTACCTGAAAGTCAAACTTTGTTGAATGGAGTGGTAGTTCTCATTTAATGACCATAATTGGGATCAGCAAAACTGCCACTAAGCAATGAGATAATTCAGTGAGACATCATGTGGCCACACTGCTTGGCAATGGTAGTTTTTTGACAGTCTTGGTTGTGATCGTTAATCAAATCTCACTTGGTTGTTAGGCGAATCTTGCAAGTCTGAAAGTACAAATCTCCCGCCATCTCCTTTACAGTCTGAGAAGTTAAAGATGAACCCTTTTGAGCCACTTTCATACCCATTATGCAAGCTATGCTCTCTTCTATCTGACCATTCCCTAGGCCAGGGGTGTCAAACTCAAGGCCCGGGGGCTGGATCCGGCCCATGGGGTATTTAGATCTCGCCCACGGGGCCATCCTGGAAACAGTGAAGGACTTGCCCACGGTGTCTCTGCCAGTGAAAACAGTGAAAACTGAGGCCTGCATGCAGCCCTCCCGAGCCCTGTTTTCACTGGCAGAGGGTTGCAGGAGGCCATCACAGCCACAAAAGGAGCTTGTGAGGGCTGCTGGCGGCACTCCCAACTCCGTTTTCACTGGCAGAGGATTGCAGGAGGCCATCGCAGCTGAAAATGGAACTTGTGAGGATCATAGACAGCACTCCCAAGCCAGGGATAGGTTCTAAAAATTTTTACTACCGGTTCTGTGGGCGTGGCTTATTTTGTGGGTGTGATCATTTTGTGGGGCTTGATGGTCATGTGACAATTCTTTAGGATTTAGCAGAGGTACTGGTCTACCAGGCTTTTAACTGCTTGTAGAGCTGTACCAGTCTACCCATTTATTTTTGCAGGCACCGGTCTACTCATTTGTTTTTGGAGGCACTGGTCTACCAGCACACTGCCTTTTAACACTGATCAGCTGTAGGGCGGCCCTTTGAAGCCCCATGGCAAGAGTTTAAACAGTTTTTTTCCTTCTAGCCGATCAGCTGGGACTCAGGAGGCAGCAATAGATTGGGGGTAGGGCCAAATAAAAGGTAAGAATAATGCGGGGGTGGGGGGGGACGGGGCGGGGGGGACGGCAGAACCAGTTCGGTGACGTCATATTGTCACCGCTACCGACTCGGCAGAACTGGGCGGAACTGGGAAGAACCCACCACTGTCCCAAGCTCCATTTTTGCTGGCAGACATGAGTGACATTGAGCTGGCCACACCCACCATGGCCACGCCCCCCCTGGGCCCCCCAATGTCAAACACAACCCTGGCCCACAATGAAATTGAGTTTGACACCCCTGCCCTAAGCAGTATTTCTTTGTCCTGTCTCTCAAGGTCTTTCTCACTTACCATTACAGATAGTCCTTGACTTACAAGCATTCATTTGAGGTTACTGTTCAATGGCACTGGAAAAAAAGTGATTTATGACTGTTTTTCACCCTTAGGACTGCTGAAGCATTCCTGTGATCAAAATTCAGATGCTTGGCAACTGGCATGTATTTATGACAGTTGCGGTGTCCTGGGGTCAGGTGATCCCCTTTTGTGACTTTGTCACAAGCAAAGTCAAGGGGGAAGCCAGATTCATTTACAAACTATGGTTTACCTTAACAACAGCAGTGATTCACTTACTAGCTACGGCAAGAAAGGTCATAAAATGGGGCAAAATTCACCTATCAACGGTCTCACTTAAGAACAGACAATTTAGGCTGAATTGGGGGTCATAAGTTGAGGCCTCCCTGCATATTACTCTTCATAAACGGAGGGCTTTCCTGCAAAAGTCAACCTCTCCAAAGCTTTATTACAACTTCTTGCTAAGCAAAATAAATGTTGGGCTCAATTGTGGTCGTAAGTCAAGAACTATCTGTCAGTAGTCTCAGCCCGCTTCTATTTTGCCCTTGGTACCAGTGCTACTAGGGGAGGATTTCAATCCCTGCTCCACAAAGGCTCATCTGTTCTCAGTGGCTCTTTGCTATCTTTTTCCCACTGCTGATAAGTTGTGCCCAGATTGCCCTATTTTGAGACCGCTGCGGTCTCAGGATGGCCTTGAGGTTGCTTCAGAAAGAAGGCCTCCCATGACCGACAGCCGCCTTGCAAAAGGTCAGGTCAGATGTCTGTTGTCAGCAGTGAGAGGAAGAAGATAGCAACAGCAAATTCACTTAGAGTTTTATATATAGCCCCGTAGTGCTTTACAGCACTTTCTCGGGCGGTTTACAATGTCATCATATTCACCCCCAACAATCTGGATCCTCATTTTACCAACCTCGGAAGGATGGAAGGCTGAGTCAACCTTGAGCCCATCAGGATCAAACTCCAGGCTGAGGGCAGAGTTAGCCTGCGATACAGAACTTTAACCACTGCGCCACCAGATGGTGAAGGTCAGGTGGGGAGGCAGGGGTGGTGAGCACGGAGTAGCAAGGAGGTAGGTGATGGAGGGCAGGTGGTCAAAAGGGCAGGATTGGGGGAGGAGATAAGCCGGTTTGTGGGGGAGAGCTGAAGCACACACTGCTGTTGTAAACGTGGGTGAGCTGCCAAGCAGATAAATTTGATCATATGACAAGGGCCGGGGTGGGTTCTACTTACCTTTACTACCGGTTTGAATCGCACCTGCGTGCTCTTCTGTGCATGCGCAGATCACTTATGACAGGGGTAGGCAATTGTGGCTCTTTTACAACCTGTGGACTTCAACTCCCAGAATTCCTGAGACAGCCAAGCTGTATGATGACGTCTGGGTCAGTGGGCGGAGCTTCCCGCTGGTTTTACTACCGATGCTTGTGAACCGGTGTGAACCGGGGGCAACCCACCACTGGACGGGGGTGATGTTGTTGTTGCAAAAATTGTAACTTCAATGCTATCATAAATTACGAACAAATGGTCATTTAACGAGGGCGGCCTGTAGTGTCTTCTTACTTCCCACCACGTTTTTGTCTTCTTTCTCTGCCACTCCAGATTCAGGAGCAGATCCACCAAGAGTTAATCACTGTCATCGGATTCCACCGTGATCTGACCTACAGCGATCAGGAGCAACTGCCTTACCTGCGAGCCACCATCTTGGAGACTTTGCGCCTACGTCCATCAGCACCCCTGGCTCTGCCCCACATGACCATCCGTAACACAAGGTAACAGGTTTCAAGAGACTTTTCCCCCTCTCTCCAAATCTGTCCTTGGGGAAGGGGATCCAGCTTCTACCCCCCTCCCCTACATTCTCCTCCTACATTCTACCAGGTGCTCTTCCTACACAGGGCTCTGCCTTCTGAACATCCCTCCTCCTTGGCACCAAACAGTCAAAGGCATCAAGCTTGTGGCATCAAGTTCTTTTTTTTAAAAAAACTTTAAAAACCTTGAGTGCTTTTAGCCAGAATGAGGGGAAAGCGAGAAAGTATGAGTGAAACAGGTCTGAACACAGCTCAGAGGCTTCCAAAAAAACCTATTGTATCTAGATCAGGGGTGTCAAACTCGATTTTGTTGTGGGTCGCATCAGGCTTGTGTTTGACCTCCAGGAACTGGGGTGTGCACGCGGCCCTCCCGATCTCTGTTTTTTCTGGCAGAGGGTTGCAGGAGGCCGTCCCAGCTGAAAACAGAGATAGTTTTCGCTGGCAGAGGCACCATGGGTTGGTCCTTCACTGTTTCCAGAGTGACCCTGTGGGCCAGATGTAAGCATCCCACAGGTCGGATGCGGCCCACGGGCCTTGAGTTTGACACTCCTGATCTAGGTACAGGTGGTTCTTGATTTACAACCATCCATTTAGTAACCATCTGAAGTTACAACAGTGCAAAAAAAAAAGCACTGAAAAAAACAGGGCTTATGACTGGTACTTGCAACCATTGTTAAGTAGTAATAGCAATAGCACTTAAACTTATATACCACTTTTCAGTGCTTTACAGTCCTGTATCAGAATTTGGATCATGTGACCTGGGGAATGCCACAAGCTTGATGCCTTTGACTGTAAGTGTGACTCAGAGGTGGGTTTCAGCAGGTTCTGACCAGTTCTGGAGAACCGGTAGTGGAAATTTTGAGTAGTTCAGAGAACCGGTAGTAAAAATTCTGACTGACCCCGCCCTCATCTATTCTCTGCCTCCCGAGTCCCAGCTGATCGGGAGGAAATGGGGATTTTGTAGTAACCTTCCCCTGGAGTAGGAAGGGAATGGAGATTTTACAGTATCCTTCCCCTGCCACGCCCACCAAGCCATGCCACACCCACCAAGCCACACCCACAGAACCGGTAGTAAAAAATTTTGAATCCCACTACTGGTGTGAGTACTGGTCATGATGATGATGTTCAGTCGTGTCTGACTCGGCAATTCTATGGGCCAGGTCTCTCCAAATTTTCCAATCTTGCACTGCTTCTCTTGAGTTTTTCTACGCTTTGGCTGGAGTCAGTTTTGATGGTGTCCAGCCACCTTGTTCTTTGGTGGTCTGATTTCTTTTTACCTCTTCCCAACACAATTGCTTTCTCCAATGAATTCCCCCGCATGACATGGCCAAAGTGAGACGCAGTTTCATCATTTTCCCTCCTAGTGTTCTGTCCCCGTCCTCCACACGCACAAACCCACACAGACAGTCAAGGGTTAAATAATTGGCACACACAAGTGTTCCGTTATCAGAGGCTTGACAGCTCTACGGGAACTGGCTGCCAAGTTCTTTACTATAACAAGAAGGGGGGTGTTCCTCCACCAGATAACAAATGCAATACACACCAGCTGGGAAAAAACAGTCCAATTCACAATCCTTCAGCAGACTGAGGCTTTGCACCAAAGGAGCTTGCAAGAATTAACTTTGTCCGTCACAGAATCTAAACGGCCACACCCCTCCTTTATATAGCCTGTGGGGTGTGGTCCAGTGACTCAGCTTAATCCCTGGCACGCCTCCTCCTCTGCTGTGATCGTTTAGCACGCCGACGCTGACGTAGGTCCAACCACAACTTGTCTCCCTCATCACTCTCCGACCGATCGGAGACACCTGGCTCCTGGCCAATCTCCTCTCCTTCGGCCGACACCTGAGGAATTGTCAGAGAGGAGGGGCCGGGGGAGGGAGGCCTGGCCAGCTCCTCTCCTTCATGTTAGGAGCCTTCTTCCTCCGATACGATGGGCTCGGGGGTCGGAGCCACAACACCTAGTGAGAAGCCTGGTGTTACCATATTTACTTACTGGTAACCTTTGTTATCTTTCAGTGCTGTTGCAACTTCAGATGGTTGCCAAATAAACAATCGGTTATTTTATTTTTTTTAGGGATTTTCCTAACAGGAGATCCTTTCACATGATGTGAGGGAAGGAGAGTTTTTAACAATAGATAATATGATTAGCTAAAAATGAAGAAGGAAGGTGTGGCCACTTTCTTCTGGGAAGAAGGGAAGACGTTGGCATTGGGAGACATCAGAAATTGAGAACTTCCCCGATAGGCAGTGAAGGAGAATAGAATAAAATAGAATTCTTTATTGGCCAAGTGTGATTGGACACACAAGGAATGTGTCTTAGGCGTATACGCTCTCAGTGTACATAAGGAGAATAAAATACATTCATCAAGAATAAAAAGATACAACACTTAGTGATAGTCAAGGTTACTAATAAGTTATCAAATCGTACTAGGAAACAAAAACAGTAATAAATAAATAAACACTAAGTGTTGTATCTTTATATTCTTGATGAATGTATTTTATTCTCCTTATGTACACTGAGAGCATATACACCTAAGACAAATTCCTTGTGTGTCCAATCACACTTGGCCAATAAAGAATTCTATTCTATTCTATTCTAGACCAAACTGGGTCTGTGATGTTCTCGGATGCCCATGAGACTCACAGTCTCAGGATAAGCAAGGGGAACAAATTACATTGCTGAAGCCTTGTTGATATAATTGTTGTCTTCTTTTTCTTCTCCTTCTCATCCCCTCTCCCAAGCCTGTCTGGTTTCTCCATCCCTAAGGGCACGACGGTCATTCCCAACCTCTTTGGGGCCCATCACGATGCAACCAAGTGGCACCATCCTGTGGAGTTTAGGCCAGGTATTCTTAATTGCAAGTGTGTGTGTGTGTGTGTGTGTGTGTGAGAGAGAGAGAGAGAGACAGAGAGAGAGAGAGAGAGAGAGAGAGAGGGAGCGAGCGAGCCACACAAAGCCACAATGAAGTTTGCTTGGCTTTGGCTTAGTGGAGTATTTCTCAACCTTGGCAATTTTAAGACAGATGGACTTTCCCAGAATTCCCCAGCCAGCATGTTGAAGACCTCCTGACTTAAAGTTGCCAAGGTTGAGAAACAGTGGCTTAGTGTGTTGTGTCAGCGCAGCTTATTGTGCACTAATCAGTAAAGTATGTTTCAGAAAACCATAGCTTAGGGCAACTATAGAGAAAGACACATAGCTTGGGGAAGAAAGTGTGAATTTTATGATGTTTTAGATGTGCAAATGTTGAGAGACAGATTAAAGAAAGAAAAGTTGGGGTTAACCATCATACTAAGCCGTATATGTATGTGATTTATTTTTGATATAGCGAGGAAAAAAATGGGGCGGCACTGTTGGCTCAGTGGGTAAGACTTTAAGCTTGTCGACTGGAAAGCTGGCAGCCCATGTTCGAGACCCAAGTGCCACAAGACAGGATGAGCTCCCGTCCTCATCCCAGCTCCTGCCAAACCTAGCAGTTGAAAGCATGCATATGCAAGTAGATAAATAGGTACCAGTTCAATGAGAAGGTAACAGTGATCCTTGACATCATGTTGGCCACATGAAGACGGAAATATCTTCAGACAGCGCTGGCTCAATGGCCTTGAAACAAGAGATAGATAGCAATGACTAGCAGAGTAAAATCCACAGGGACTCCTTTACCTTTACCTAACGAGGCTACCTGAATAAAGTCCCAAGTTGCTTGAAGCTAAGATTTTATATTAATCTATTGATTTCAGCTAAACATTTGTGTGGGGTGCATGTGTGAATGGAAAGCATGGTTTATTTCTGGCTTGCTTGCTTGACTGCTTGTCTGTCTATCTATCTATCTATCTATCTATCTATCTATCTATCTATCTATCTATCTATCATCTATCTATCCCCACCCAAGCCTCTAACCCAGTGTTTCCCAACCATGAAAACTTTTTTAAGATATGGGGAAGAGATTTATTTCCTTCCTGTTATTTATTTATTTTATTTTAGCCTGCCTGTATTATTTTTATACATAACTCAAGCTGGTGAACACATTCAATATTCCTTCTCCCAGAGTTCCACACAACTCTGTAACGTGGGTTGGGTTTAGAGGTAGAGTGACAGATTTAAAGTCGCCTGGTCAGTTTTCATACCTAAAAGCTGTATTAAGAACTCACAATCTCCTGGTTTCCAGTCTGGGGCCTTCACTACTAGACCAAACTGGCTGTCCTTGTTAACCTGACGGGTCTCTTTCTTCTATCCAGAGAGATTCCTGGAGGGTGAAGCCTCTATTGAGGCCCGACGGAATCTGGTGCCATTCAGCTGTGGGGCGCGGGTATGCCTGGGGGAAACCTTAGCCCGCATGGAGTCGTTCCTCTTCCTTGCTTACATCCTGCGAGACTTCCAACTCTTGCCTGCGTCAGCCGGATGCCTTCCTGACCTCAGGGGATCATTTCGATTCCTTATTCATTGCAAGCCCTTCCTGGTGCGGCTGGTACCTTGGCCGAGAACCCCAAAGCCCGAAAAATGAAGCCTTTCCTGCCCTTCCTGCTGGGCGGGAAACGGAAATCATCCACCTGCTTTTTGTTAGTATGATGTTGTTAATGCTCACTGTTGTATTATGGAGGCCTGTTTCCCACATGATTATAATGAGTTTGCCAGTAACTAAAGTTCAAATCTATGTGCAATCCTTGCCCTTGGCAGGTTTGAACCAGTTCTTTTCAGACTCTACATTCTTCATGGAGAACTTGCTTTGTTATTTCAAAGAGCTAGAAACATTAATCATAGGAACTCCTAGTTCCTGAAAACACTCAAAGAGACACCCCTCTGCTACTGCCATCAAGATCCTTACTCCTCCTCCCTTGGGTCTAGGACTTTTAGTCTCTGAGTTTTCATTCTCCTCGGGCGTTTCTCCTCGGGCGATTCTCCCCCGACTTATCTCCTCAGCTGGTACACCTCCAGTCATTTGCCGTGGGGAATGGGCCACCAGCCTCTTCGTCCCAGACCCTTCGACACGGCCCATTTGCAGAAAGAGGGTTCGTCCTGGGTGTTCTGCCGTCTGTGACAATTAGGGTTCTCTGAACTGCACAGAATCTTAGCTAGAGGTTCTCCCGAACCTCTGCGAATCCCCAGCAGCCCACTCCTGCACTTCACCCCCTTCAATGAGAATCTAAAGAGCAAGCACTGTATTCAGTTGTAAAGCTACTACCAATTCTAAGCTGTTTTCCATCAGACTATGTGTCAACAAACAAAACAAAAACCAAAACAAATTTTGAAGAACGTCACTAGTCCGCTTTCTTTTTTAATATTTGATTTTTATTTTAAACATATTTCCCTCATGATCTAAAAATAACATTTTTTCCCAAGCACTTCTTTTATAGAAGAGTTTTATTCCCCCCCCCCTTATAAAGAAACAATACTTTACAGCTTGCCTTTCCCTCCCACCCAATTTGTGCAAATTTCCTGCCCTGCCTCAAGTTGTAAAAGACGTTCCCTTCAACATTCCCTTAATGTCCTGTAAGAAGAAGAAAAGAAGAAGAAAAAACCTTGTGAACTCTTCCACCTGCTTCTAATATCAAGTGGCTTGTCCTGAAGAGTATCACCCTCCCAGAGGAGCACAACTTTGCTCCCACATTGTGTTGAACCAAATCGACAAATCTGCTTGCCTCATCTTTACCGAGTTCAAACAAAAGCATTTGCCCAAGTCACAAATGTTAGCCCAAAAAGGTGCTGGAGGAGCCATGTGAAGCTAGGCTTATGGAGGACGATGGTCAGATTAAAGGTTCTGTTTGAGTCACAGGTCAAACTCTCTCTCTCCCCCGCTTCAGATCCCATGGTCTATTCTCCAAGTTTTCTGTCCTGGAGCCAAGCTTGCATTTCTGTCTTGGAGATCGTCCCTTTAACATTTGTCTTCAATTGTGCTTCTGAATTGTGCAGTGAAATTGTGGTTGGTTGCATAGTCAGCCCAATGTTTAGACTCGATTTGGCTTTTTAATCCACCTATTGACTCCTTCCCAAAGATCTGTGATAGGACTTGATAGGTGGATAAGAACGCCAAATCCAGTCTAAACATCTGGTTATGGGACCAACCGTAACATGTCCACATTTCCAGCGAAGAAAAAGAAGACTCGGTGATGTAATTAGTAGTTTGGGAAGACTTCAGGGAAGTCTGATTAGCTAAAACTATTTGAGAAAGGGAAAAAATCAGGAAATTGGGATTTTATTAGCATCTCCCCCTGTCCCACTTTGCAAGTTATAATCCTAGCACTGTCTGGGTGCAATCAGGACTCTGGGCCCTTGGTGCTCTTTGAGCTTGGTTGTTTTCTTGCAGATGTTTCATTAGCAAACTAGGTAATCTACTAGGTAATCTAAACTAGGTAATCCAAACTAAGTAATCAATGCTAGTTGATGTTACCTAATTTGTAATGAAACCACTGCAAGAAAATAACCAAGCTCAGAGAGCACCAAGAACCCCCACAGTTCAATCCTGAACTACAAACATTCTCTACTATCAATACAATCAGGACTATTGGCATTCTGCTTTTAAACAAATCTGGGACTTCTGCCTTTGAAGTCTGTTGTTTGTACTATCTTATTAGTAAATTAATCATTAAAAAGTATGCTCCTAATGCCTCGTTTTGATCTTTTAATCTTTCCAAGGAAGTCTGTCTCGTTCACTAAAGAAGTTCAAGAAATGGACAAAATGTTTAAAAGATCAAATTGGGAAGTTGTTCCCACATCTGGATTGCATTTGCCTCTCTTTGATTGTAGCTAGACTATTCACCTCAGGTTTTTTCCAGCTGTTATCACCCATATTTCTCTTTACTCTGGATGGATGTAGTCCAACCCACAAAGACATCAGGTTAGGAAAGGAACAGTGGATCTTAAAATGTTTGGCCCAAATGACACTTATTATTATTGAATAATGTCATTGTCCCCACAAAAGACCTGACTCTCTTGTTTTACACAAGTATCTTGCTAGTAGCAGTCACAAACTGGATGCACAACTCTCAAACAGAATTTACATATGGTATTATTTCATTAACCCCAGGAATATGCCCAAATTATCAATTTAGGGGTAACTGTCTCCAGTTTAAGAACCACTGCAATACCAAATACCTTTATACCTTAAAATTATATACCTTACAATTATAAAGTTATAAATTATAAAGTTGCAAAAATACAATTATTCCCCTATAAAGGGCCCAATCAGAAGGTTTTATGTACTGCTAAGAGGCAGGAAATTGTTCTTTTTTTCTGACAGAATCTACTTGGATTTTGGTCAGACTTCTAAAACAAATCCTTTACTCTTAGAGAAAGTTTAGAGTCAAGGAAAAAAGAATTTACCCTCATCATCTGTAAAATGCTAGGTTTCTATGTGCCGGAATTTCTTGAAAATGTTTATATAAACATAAACTCAGCTTTTAAGTGAGAATTAATCCCAATTTGGTCCCTGCAATCTTGTATAAAGAAATGAGAGCAAGCGTACAAAATTTAGAAACTGGCCTGTTGATTTTTTAGGGTATTATTATTATTATTGTGAGGACAATAATGAATCAGTTCTTTTTCTACTCAGCAATTTTTTTTCCAGTTTGGTTCACATCTGTGCCTTTCAGTACTAATCATTTACTTCTAGGTGGAAAAGTTTGCAGAGCGAGAGGCAAAAAGGTTATGGATGGGAGAACTGTCTGCTGCTTGAGTTCACAAGGTTTCCTCAGGGGGCAAAAGGAATGAGTAAAAAAATCAAACCAACATTAAAAGTGCTTTTATGTCAAGCTGCATTCACCAACATACTTATGACTTTAACTCCGTTTTGAATGGCATTCGTAGGAGAAAGAAAATGGAGCCTGGGTTGGGAATGAGGCTTGAGAGGGAAGGGAAAAGTCGTTAGCAGGTGAGCTTAAAGGGGTCAAGAAGGAGAGATTTTGGGTCAGAATTAGGACTTCATTGCTGCAAAGTCATTGATTTCCAGAACCAGAACGAAGAGAAGGGAAGGGAACCAGGCTTTGGTGGCTGAAGTTTTGCCGGCTGATCTGATTTCTTGGCTCTCTTGAAAACTCTCCTTTACAAAAATAAAAATAAAAATCATAGGTAGTCCTCAACTTACAACCATTTGTTTAGTGACCATTCAAAATGACAACAGCACTGAAAAAAATGATTGACAGCCAGTCCTCGTGCCAGTCGTGGAATCAAAATTTGGGAGTGTGACTCAACCAGCTTGTATTTATGATGGCTGCAGGGTCACGAGATCCCGATTTGCGACTTTCTGACAAGCAAAGTCCATGAAGTAAGTCAGATTTGCTGAATGACCCACACAATTGGCTTTGTAGCTACCCTGACTCACTTAATAACTGTGATAAAAATTGGTCGGGACTCAACAATTGCCTTGCTTAGTAATAAAAATCCTACTCCCAATTGTAATTGTAAATTGAGGACTAACTATGTTCAGATTAATTCCTTTTATCTTCTCAAACTCTACTTCTGAGCTCTTTCTTTCTTTTGACTGAAGTGGGTCTTTTCAAGTCTCCAAAGGTTTTTTTCCCCCCGTTTGGTTTCGATGCATTTCTCTTTTTTCTCAGGATGGGCCAGAAAAGCAGAACAAAGGCTGGATGTGAGGTATCCTGTTGCAAAAGGGGTCGTTGCTGGGATTTTCCGCTGTTGTTGCTGCTTTGCCTCCGCTGCTGTCTCCCTTAGTCCATCCCGTGTCCCACTCAGGACCTCTGCAACGGGTGGAAGCTGCTGGGCCGCAGTTTCATCTCAGTGAAAGGAATGGAAAACTCGAATCCTTTCCAGTTAAACCAGTTGACACCCTAGAATGGAGGAGAGAGAGGGCAAATGTGAGAATCTGTAAAATCTAGACTCCCCTTTCTGCAAAAGGAAGATCAGTAAAGTCAGAGAAAGCGAGAGAGAAATTGAGGTGAAAATATTATACAGGTAGTCCTCGACTTATGATCTCAATTGAACCCCAAAATTCTGTTGCTGAGTGAAACATTTGTCAAGTGAATTTTGCCCCATCTTACTTTACGACCTTTCTTTTACGACCTTTCATTGCCTGCTGTGTCGGAGTGGAGCAGGCAATAGGGTACACATGTGAAGAACAGAGCGGTGATGGCAACAGCTTTTTCGGTGTGTTCGAGATCTCTGGTAGTTTTTGATGCAAGAATCCTCTGGTCAGCCACTGTTGCCAGCTCAGTTCTGGCTGGCAAAGAGGTGGCAGCTGGGAGGCTTCTCATACCGAAAAAAAAGAGGTGGCAGTTGCGCAGGCATCTTGTGACAAGGGGACGAGATGCGGCCTGGCGGGAATCCCAGCAGTGATGGCTCAGCTCTGGCTTGCCTTCCCCTCTGCCACCAGCTATGGGAGGAAGGTAAGCCCGAAGAAAGAGGCGTTCGTGGGGGAGGAAGCGGGGCTAGAGCCGGGGCCTCTGAAGGAGGGGAAACGGGGCGACGCATGCGACTGGCAAAGGGAGAGTGGATGGTGAGCAGCCGGCGGCTCAAGGGCAAGGCTGGAGCCAGGAAATGGTGCATTCCCCAACCTGGCCGAGGCAGGCGGAGGCTCCAGGGCCTCAGGGAATGGCGCATCCCTGGGGCCCCAGCCCCTGACCCAAGGTGAAGGGTGAGCGGGTGACATGCTTACCTTTGGTGAGCTGAGCAGGGCGGGCAAGGCATGGAGGCCACTAGCGAGGCAATTAGCTGGGCCGCATGGCAAAGGCAACATATATAGGGCTGGGATGGGCAGGGCGAGAGTCAAGTGAGTGGGCGGGGCAAACAAAAGTCGGGTGAGCGGGGTAAGTGAGTGGGCAACCAGGGCGGGATCATGGCCAGCCAGAGGTCACTACCAGTTCGGCAAACCAGCTCAAATTTTCCCTACCGGTTCAGTCGAACCGGTGTGAACCGACGGAATATCACATCTGCTCTCTAAGTAGTTTACAGAGTCAGCATATCGTCCCCAACAATCTGGGTCCTCATTTTACCGACCTCAAAAGGATGGAAGGCTGAGTCAACCTTTATCCGGTGAGACTCGAACTGCCAAACTGCAGGCAACTAGCAGTCAGCAGAAGTAGCCTGCAGTACTGCATTCTAACCACTGTGCCACCACGGCTCTTAGCACTTAGCACACCTAGTTGTAATTTGTATCTGGTTTTCCCTACGAGGCTGACATCAATCTTGCAAGGCTCTTCCCTGTCTCCTTGACAACCTGAGAAGTGATAAGGAAGGTTTCTCCTGAGCCGATTGCCTTGTCCACTATTAAGCTGAGGGCTAAGTTGTCTCTTATCTGATTGCTCCCTTGGCTCAGTCTCACAAGGTCTTTTCCTACATACCATTACCCCCCAAAATACAAGCTCCTTTTGCTCCATCCCACCTGCCCACCGGGGATTACCTGGTGATCACGGTTGTTAGCGTAGAGCCCATTGAGGTTGGTGTAGTGGCAGTTGCGATACCACCATGCTCCACGGTAAGAGATGGCACAGGGGATGATGACTCGATTTGGATCCCGGTCCCGAGTGGAGAAAACACTCCCTGAGTGGTAGCTTAAGGCATCGCCTGGGTGAGAGAGAAAGTGGGAAAGTGAGAGATAAAAACAACCACGGTCCTCCCTCCTGAATTTCTGGCTGCCCACAAAGGACTCTCAAGAATTATCTTCTTCCCTCTGTACGTGAATCCCTTCTGCTACAGGTAGTCCTTGATTTACGATTGATCGAAATTATGATGGACCTCCCCAGATCTATTTACAACTCATTTTGGAGTAACAAGGGCTGCAACTCCCCATGTCACATGATCACATTTTGGGTGCTTGGCCAATAACCCTGGGGAGGGGGGAGGGGGAGAAGATCATGGTTTACATAGAATCCATCTCCAGCTTTGCTCTTCAAATGGTCGTAACTCAAGTCAAGATATGGTTTTCCCATCATCTCCCATTTCCTAAAACTCACACCTGAGTATTCTAGTCCTTTCCATTTTCTAACACCATATTTATCCATGACTGCATATATATTCACTTAGGGCCTTTCCATACAACTCCCTAACCATGGGCTTCAGTGGACACTTCATTAGTCCTATTGGAAAGGCTTGGAAAGGTGACACCCCCAGCACAAAAGCACACAAAAGTATGCTTTTCTGGACTACTGCAGAATAGAATAGAAAAGAATAGAATAGAATAACAGAGTTGTAAGAGACCTTGGAGGTCTTCTAGTCCAACCCCCTGCTTAGGCAGGAAACTCTACCCCACTTCAGACAAATGGTTATCCAACATCTTCTTAAAAACTTCCAGTATTGGAGCATTTACAACTTCTGCTGGCAAGTTGTTCCACTGATTAATTGTTTTTGCTGCCTCAGAGTTCACATTGTTGTGGATGTATTCAGTGGTGGGAGTCAGCCAGTTCGAGCCGGTTCGGGTGAACTGGTAATTAAATTGCTGGCTGGCCTCGCCCCACCCCACCACTTCCCGAAGTCCCCCCATGGCCCATTTTCACTCCCAGGAGGCCTCAAGGAGGCATCCTAGGCCCAAAATGGGGCATTGGGGGAAAGGCGCCCCTCCCCATGACCCATTTTTGCTCCCAGGAGGCTGCAGAGAGGCCTACCAGGCTCAAAATGGGGCGCAGGAGTGGTGGTGGTGTAGTGCGGCCCGTTTTCATTCCCAAGAGGCTGCAGGGAGGCCTACTAGGCCCAAAACAGGGCATTTGGGGGGGGGGCATCCCAGCCTGTTTTTACTTGCAGAGGGATGTAGGAGGTCGAGTGCTGCCTGTCACACCCCCTGGCCACGCCCACCCTGGCCACGCCCACCCAGCCACTCATTAGGGCAGAGAACCAGTTGTTAAATTATTTGAATCCCACCACTGGATGTATTACTTGGAACTCTGACACACAATCCCACAGCTCTGCTCACCAGCCGTGCCGTGGTAACTGCCCAGATGCAGGCGATAATGGTCAGCTGGAGGGTCCACACGGAAGTTCTGATAGGTAGCATAGACGGACTCATCCCCAGCACGGAGATCCACGCGTAGCTCGTAGTCCCCTGAAGAAGTCAGCTGGTGCAGAGCGTTGTTTCCTGGAATCCAAAGAGAAAAGCGAAGATCAGTCTTGTGAAGGACAGACTCGGTTACATGTAATGATGAGGGCACTGTTGGAAGAGTCCCCAGGCTGGGGAGACATCATCCTGGAGAGAATCGATCTATGTGGTCACCAAACAATGATTTGATGGCACATAATCAATCAATGTTTTGAAAGAGGTTAAAGAAGGAGTCATATTTACAAATGGAATGATTATGGAACTTGTATACAACTATGGAAGTTAGTACAGCCTTATTATCATTTATATTTTTTTTAAAAAAATTAACGTCTATTATTGTATAAAATAGAAATAAAGATCATGAGAGAATAAGGAAAAGTAAAGAAGGGGAGAGGGGTGTAAGGTAAAAGGGAAAGAAAAAAAGCAGCGACTTTCAACTTTTTTACCTCAGTAGAGTACAACATACAGTTATTTTGGTGATGCTAACCATTTTTGTAACAAGATTGTCAGAATCAAAGTTTCATCCCCCACTCCCGTTTCGAGCATAAAGTCCAGAAATGGGTTCAGCTTAAGCCCTTAGCCTTCTCTGGGCTCAGTTTCCAGTTTGTAAAAGGACAGGAAGGATGAAATGGTAGAAATATCCGGCTACACGGATGAGGAGACGCAAACAAAGTTATAGACTTACCTAGCCAAAATTCCCTGGTGAGGTTGCCAAAGCCAAGAGCATAATTTTGCCAGTCCCGCCAGAAATCTGTCTCACCATTCATCCGACGTTGAAAGACCTGGGGGGCAGGAGGAGGAGGAGGAGAAAGAGAATGAGGATGCCATGGTGGAGAAGGAAGGAAAGAAAGAAAATCGATAGTGATCAGATATCAGAAAGCAATAAAACCCCAAAATGTCCTTCTACACAATTTTGAAAGCATTTTTTCCCAATGTTTGCCGCAAAATGTTGGGCGCCAAACTCGATTTTATTGAGGGCTGCATCAGGATTGTGTTTGACCTCAGGGGGCCTGGGAGGTGTGGCCATGGTAGGCGTGGGCAACATGACATCACTCATGTCGGGTGACGCCTGTGGTAGCCCGAGCGCTCTGCCATCGAAAATGGCTCCCAAGTTCCGTTTTTTGCTGGGACAATGTCCTGCAACCCTCTGCCAGCAAAAATGGAACTGGGGGGGGGGGGCATGCGTGGCCCTCGCGAGCTCCGTTTTTCCTGGCAGAGGCATTGTGGGCCGGTCCTTTTCCAGGGCAGCCTCACAGGCCAGATCTAAGCACCCTGGTGGGCCGGATGTGGCCCCCAGGCCTTGAGTTTGACACCCCTGGTCTATGGAGATTCTGAACCATCCAGGTCATGATTGCCCCAAAGGTGCTTTTTCAAGAGGCAACTGGACTTTCTGGTTTTTCCTTGAAGAGATTTCACTTCTCATCCAAGAAGCTTCTTCAGCTCGGTGGGGAATAGAAGGATTTATACTCCTTGTAGTTAGCTGGTCATTTGCATTCTTTTAGAGAGTCCTCTCAGCAGTTCCAAGAATTCTCCACACCTATTTGCATCACTCAGGTGACCCTGATGGCACAGATAAACCTCCAGGTGGCCTCAATGACCTTCTAAAAGAATGCAAATGACCAGTGGTCTGCAAAGACTATGAATCCTTCCATTCCCCACCATCCAGTCAGAGCTGAAGAAGCTTCTTGGATGAGAAGCGAAACATCTTCAACACCCCCCCCCCGAAAGTCCAGTTGTTCTTGAAAAAGCATCTTTCCGACAATTTTTCTCATTATATAGGAACATCTACATATGTCAGATTATGAAACATACATCCTAACATCAGTATGCATGTTCGACCCTTTCACATATGAGTCACAACATTGCACCCAAATAAGTTCGGGGCAGAGCTTGTGCCACGTTTCTGGTTTGTCGCTTCGTCTCTGTTGTGGCTCCGACCCCTGAGCCCATCGTATCGGAGGAAGAAGGCTCTGAACATGAAGGAGAGGAGCCGGCCAGATCTCCCTCCCCCGGCCCCTCCTCTCTGACAATTCCTCAGGTGTTGGCCGAAGGAGAGGAGATTGGCCAGGAGCCAAGTGTCTCCAATCAGTCGGAGAGTGATGAGGGAGACAAGTTGTGGCTGGACCCACGTCAGCGTCGGCGTGCTAAACGATCACAGCAGAAGAGGAGGCGTGCCAGGGATTAAGCTGAATCACTGGACCACACCCCACAGGCTATATAAAGGAGGGGGGTGGCCGTTTAGATTCTGTGACGGACAAAATTATTCCAAAAAGTGCTGCTTTTGATGCTTCAACAAGACTGACACTGGGCGGGTGAGATTTTGGATTCAGTAAATTATTTAACCCTCGAATGACTGTGTGGGTTTGTGTGTGTGTGGGACGGGGACAGAACAGTCTCCCTTGTGCTCTTTGTATATGACTATCTTATCACAGGTCCTGAAATTGATCAGTAGAAAGCTGGTGCTATTGTGGTTCCATGTCTCACAACTTCACAATGACCTCTGCAGGTATAAAGACCGGAGCAGAGTTTTTCCACCTTGACAACCTTAAGATTTGTGGACTTCAACTCCCAGAATTGTGCTAGCTGGGCAATTCTGAGAGTCAAAAGTCCGCATGTCTTAAACTTGGAAAAAATCTGCACTAGAATATCCTTCTTTAACCTGGCATCTTTTACATCTGTTGGCTCAAAATGACCACTCTCTGAGAATAGCATGTTGGCTATGGATGATTGTCCATAGCTATTGTCTGACGTATCTGAAAAGTTGGGGAAGGCTGCTGCTTTAAAGACTTCCATTCGTTTCCCTTCGTTGACCCCACTATTTAAAATTCTTCAACTGCCAAGGTCTGCAGCTGAAAAAACAGCATGGATGAAATCATGGCTGGAGGAAACAATGATTCTGTCAACCCTGACTGAGGCCATTTTGAAGCTTCATTGTTGCCACACAGAAGCTGAGGGATAGGGAGGGGGGGGGAATAGAGATAGCTGGGGTTTTGTAGCCAAAACAAAATACTTTCTCCTGGGAACCAAGGACATTCTCACACAGGGTCAGAGAGAGGAGGAGTGACATTACCCGGCAACCGAATGGCAACCTGATTGGACCATGTGACTGATTGTTTGGGGAAGGGGAAAAACATTTACTTTTAATTAGGTGAAAACCATGGGAACCTTCAGAGTCGGTTTTCACCAGAACTGTGCCAATATGATATATCCAATAAAATTATTCTTTGAAGAGTTTTGTTTGCCATGGGATTATTACTTCGAACTCTGGCAGATTCTTTTTCAAGAAACTGTAGTTTGACCATCACCAATCCAACCATACTCTTCATATTCATAAGAACCCTGGTGGTGCAGCAGACTAAGCACTGTTATTAACATTAGCTGCTTGCAATTACTGCAAGTTCAAATCTCATCAGGCTCAAGGTTGACTCAGCCTTCCATCCTTTCTAAGGTAGGTGAAATGAGGACCCAGATTGTGGGGGCAATAAGCTGACTTTGTATAAATATACAAAAGTATGAAGGCTATTGCTTAACGCATTGTAAGCTGCCCTGAGTCTCCGGAGAAGGGCGGCATATAAATCAAATAAAAATAAATAAAAATAAATAAAAATAAATAAAATAATAAAATAAATAAAATAAAATAAAATAAAATAAAATAAAATAAAATAAAATACTCACAATCCAGCCTCCCCCATCGGTCTCCATATCACAGAACACCCTCAAGGGACGTTCCCGGTTGCCCCTTAGATAAATTGTTGTTACTCGTGAAGCTCCTGGCCCATTCTGGATTTCTTCCGAGCAGTCCCGAGGGAAGGGGTATGTCAGGTGCCCTGTCCAAGAAAGAAAGCGTGATCACTGGATCCATTCAGGGTTTTGGTCTTTAGGAAGTCTCAAAGATAGTCTGTCCCAAACATAGACATATCAGGGAGCCTATAATGTTATTACCAGTGGTGAAGGACGTGGAGATGGGAGCTGTTGGTGTTCCCCTCCTCACTGCCTGGACTTGGACCTGGTACCGGCTTGAAGGAATCAGATCTTGAAGTTCATATGAAGTGACAGAAGCATCCAGAGGGATTTCCTGTGGAGAACAAAATAAAGGCGGGGAAATTTAGGCTATATGGAGAACAATACACGAAATATCCCAAAGGTGCTTTTTCAAGAGGCAGCTGAAAAACTGTGGCTAGGTACCTTTGACTGTCCATCGGGGGTCTCATAACTCAACAGATATCCCTCAGATGGGGCACCAGGGGGTGACCAGGTGAGACGCGCACTGCGGGAGGAAATTTCCGTAGCATGCAGGTCCCGGGGCCCATCTGCTCCTGCAGGAGGAGGAGGAAGGTGAGAGTTAAAAAAAATGAACAAAATTGTACAATTATGAATTTAACCTTGCCTTGTGCTATAAAGCAGCGGAGAAAAAAAATGTATGAACTCTTTTGGGAAACGAAGCCAAAGGGACATTTTGCCCAATGTTTCAAAAAAAATTCTCCTGAGAAATTCTAAGACAGGATATGACAAACAAGATAATCTGGTTTAACTAAACCCTGGCCTTACAGTGTTGCGTGAACTCTACTGCCTTGTTCTTCTTCAGGCACCTGGCACTCATGTGGCATATTTCCCTCCAAGATGGCTGAATTTTTAGCAGAAATGAAATGTCATGCCTGAAAATTCACTAATGTTACAATCGGGTTTGGATCGTAGACAACTTCCTTGAGCGTTCAGCTTTGCCACGCATCATGTTTAATGTATGAGAAAGATACAGCAAAGTCAATGAGGAAGCTAGCATGGAAGGTCACAAATTACAATCACTCAATCAGAATAGAGCTGGAAGGGACCTTGGAGGTCTTCTAGTTCAACCCTCTGCTCAAGCAGGAGACTTTATACCATTTCAGACAAGTGACTGGCCAGTCTCTTTTTAAAAATCTTCAGTGATGAAGCGCCCACAACTTCTGAAGGCAAAACTGTTCCACTGCCCAATTGTTCTCACTGTCAGAACATTTCTCCTTATTTCCAGGTTGAATCTCTCCTTGATCAATTTCCATCCATTATTCCTTGTCTGGCCTTCAGGTGCCTTGGAAAACAGCTTGACCCCCTCGCCTCTGTGGCAGCCCCTCAAGTATTGGACGACTGCTATCATGTCTCCCCTCTGTCCTTCTCTTCACTAGACTAGCCATGCCCAGTTCATGTAACTGTTCTTCGTATGTTTTAGCCTCCAGTCCCCTCATCATCCTGGTTGCTCTTCTCTGCACTTTTTCCCCAAGTCTCAACACCTTTTTTGTAACCTGATTACCAATTTGGATGCCGTATTCCAGGTGTGGCTTTACCAAGGATTTATAAAGCGGTACTAATACTTCACGTGATTTTGATTCTATGCCTCTGTTTATACAACCAAGGATTGATTGTATTAGCTTCGTTGGGACATCACGTGTAATAATTGTGGCAAAAAGGCCATGAAATTGGTTGCGGTCACGTGTTGCATCTCTTATTGACCATGCCACTTAACAATGAATTTTCTGGTCCCAGTTGTGGTTGTAAATCAAGGGCTACCTGTAGACATATCTTTTTTTACTCTTCAGAAGCATCACTATGGACTCGACTATTCACTCTGATTGATGGATTGACAGGTTAATTATCATATATCATCAAGTGATGAATCTTAGCAACTACATAGGTACATATTTCCAGGAGGGTCTGTCCCTCAACCTGGCACTTCAGGTCTTCCAGTAGTACATTCACTATCACCACTGTAATGGAGCCCATCCACTCACCAGTTGTGAAAGTAGCGCTGATGGGAGAACTTCGGTTTCCTTCTTTTTCCCCATAGACATTGGCCCAATATTCCATGTCCCTTTGCAGCTCTGACAGCTGAAGTTGGACACGATTTCCTGGAACCGATTCGGAGACCTGTGAGCCTGGTGGTGGTGGTGGGGAGAATGCAGAAATAAGTAAATACAGAGATGAAATCTATTCCAAGTGCAGCCTAAGCTAAACTAGATCAAGAGTCTAGGACAGAGATCTTCAAACTTGACAATTTTAAGACTTGTGGACTTCAGCTCCCAGAATTCTCTAGTCAACTGTCAACTCTGAAGTGAACCTGGCTGAAGCCATCTTTTGCTGCCTCATAGTTGCCACGAACTCTGGAGTGTGGGGGAAGGGAAATAGATAGACTGGCCAGCAGTCATAACAAAAAGCTTTCTCATGGGAACCAAGGTCATCCCAACAGGTGGCAGTTGGAGGAGGAGTGACCAAGGAACCCGCCAAACACTTTAATCAGACAATGTGACCTGAGACATTTGGGGAGGGCAAACAATTGCTCTTTTAATTATGCTACCAACGCAGGAAAACTTTCAGAGTTGGCTTTCACTAGCTGTGCCGATATGATGCACTCAATCAACATGTTCTTTGAGGAATCTGCCTGCCTCAGAGTTCTCCTTCCAATGGGTGCGTTACTCGGAACACTGACACCAACATGGCTGCCTAGGAAATTCTGGGAGTCCACAAGTCTTAAAATTGCCAAGTTTGGGGGGCCCTGGTCTAGGAGGAATGAATAACAGAGTACAGAAGGCAATAAGATGAAAAATATAAAGACACGAGATTAAAATATTGCTGGAAAAGAAAACGCAACTAAATCTCCTTTATAGCAATTTCAGACATGCTGCCTTTCTATCCTGGCATCCAGAGGACCCGACATAATTTCATCCATTGCTTTCTCCTCTCTAAACTTCTCACTGCTGTTTCTGGGGGATCTCGATACCTCCATTCAAACATGACTTTTTCCAAAGTTCTTTGCTTATAGATTCTTCCTTTTACATAACAGTTTTCAATTTGGTCCTCATTCAAATAACCTTTTGTGCCATTGTCGGAACTTCAGAGTCATAAATAGCTTTGGGGGGGGGGTATCATAATTTTGAATGATTGCTTAGTGGTTGTTAAGTGAGGACTGTCTGCGTTCAAAGTTCAAGCACGCATGTATAGAAAAGCACAGAGATGACCTGGCAGAAGGAACGTGAAGGCATTGAGCGAAGCAGGATGAAAAAGAAACTGAAAATTGTCCACACGCTCAGGAAAATGTCATGTTTTAAATTAAAGCGGTCGCAACATGGTGTGAGACCACATTTACGTTGGTGAGTTAGCCTTTTTTGGAATGAAGCATGAGCTCAAAAGGCAGGTTTATGGCCAACTGATTGACCCCCCATGCTTCACAAGCTCTTATTTCTTACCGGTGCTGGTGATAGGTCCGTATGTGACGATGTAGTTGTTCATCTCAGCCACAGCAGGGCGCCACGTCAGCACGGCAGAGCTATCGGTTACATTGACAGCCCGCAAATTGGAAGGACCATCTGGCACTGTGATTTAAAGAATAGAATAACAGAGTTGGAAGGGACCTTGGAGGTCTTCTAGTCCAACCCCCTGCTTAGGCAGGAAACCCTACATCACTTCAGACAAATGGTTATCCAACATCTTCTTATTTACATTTGCATTTGCCTTTACAACTTCTAGAGACAAGTTGTTCCATTGATTAATTGTTCTAACTGTCAGGAAATTTCTCCTTAGTTCTAAGCTAGATCAGTGAAATATAAAGGCCTGGTTTTTGGGGCAGTGTTTGTTTCCTGACATGGCTTACCTCGAAGAAGTGCCACTAAATGAATCAACAAGCGAATCAATCGATGAATAAGTAGATCTGCTGCTAGGTAACATTTAAGCTTCTTGCCCTCATGAATTACCTGTTGTGATGTAGCCCACCAACGGCTCGCTCTCTTCAAACCCACGGATAGACATTACAGCAACCTCATAGCTGGCCCCAGGAGTCAGACCTTCAATGATTGTCCTGAGTTCAGATCCATCCACTGGAATGCTTTTGGGCTCCCCTAAAAACAGAAAAAAAAAACCCGGAGCTGATATCTTTGCCTGAAATGTTATGAAGTGCTGGACAGATATTATTTGATTTCTTGATATAGTTATTCTCCAACACGACAGACAGCTTCTTGAGCTAGCACAGGGAAAGGCACATCTTGGCTGAGCGTGATGGGGTTTGTCGCCCAAATCATTTGGAGAGGGCCAGACTGGAAAAGCTCTCACTGAGATACAGGCCAACTGAATAATAACATTTCTGGAAGTGGTTTGCTATTGCTGTGTCTTTCTTACGGCTGAGAGTAAGGACTGAATCAAATTCACCCACTAGAACTCAGTTTCCCAGTTCTTAGTCCAGCACCTTAATCACTAGATCAAACTGGCTGTCAACAATACCATAACAACAAGCCTTGGATAGTACAGTGGTCTAAAGCCCTGTTATTAACATCAGCTGCCTGCAATTATTGCAGGTTCGAATCTCACCAAGGCTCAAGGTTGACTCAGCCTTCCATCCTTTCTAAGGTAGGTAAAATGAGGATGTAGATTGTGGGGGCAATAAGCTGACTTTGTATAAAATATACAAAAGTATGAAGGCTATTGCTTAGCGCATTGTAAGCCGCCCTGAGTCTCCGGAGAAGGGCGGCATATAAATCAAATTAAAAAAAAAAGTTAGAGTCAAGTCTGGGTTCGCAGTTACAAAATATTAAGACCACTGAGGAGGCCCAATAAACCTTAAACCCAGTTTCATAGAATACAATTGCTATGCTCACATAACCCTAACCCTTAGTCATAACCCTGTGCCCAAATAAACCACACTAAACTGATTCATAAAGGTTGGCTTTTTCTCAGATGCTACCTCTATTCCACCTTAGCTCTTCCTGCCATATTGTGTGAACCAGGGGTGGGCTTCAAACATTTTAGCAAGGGGTTCTCTGCCCGGTTGCTGAGTGGGCGTGGCCATGGTGGTGTGGCCAAATTGGCCTCCTGCACCACAGTGGGGGCAGGATCATTTGTGCCCTCCCCTGGCTCCAGAGGTTTTCCTTGAGCCTCCGGGAGGGCGAAAACAGCCTCCCCAATCTCCAGAGGCCCTCTGGAGGCCATAAACAGGCCCATTTCTGGCCTTCCTGAACTTCTGGTAGGCCTGTTTTTGCCCTCCCTGAGCGTCTATGCACACCCTGCACTTACCTGTATCCAAAACGGGCCGCATGAGGACTCCTGGGAGGGGCGGGGCAGGGTGGCCGGGGCCAGCCAAGAGTGGGATTTTGAGGTTCTCCGAACTGCACAGAATCTTAGCTAGAGGTTCTCCCAAACCCCTGTGAACCCCCAGCAGCCCCACCCCTGCTGTGAACTCAACTAAGACGTTCTGTCTGCTGTTAACAAACAATCCTGGGGAACAAGTCGATAAAGACCCTCACCGCCATCTGAAGGCTGGAAAGAAACTTTGTAGCCATCAATGCGAGAGGATGGAGGTCTCCAGTTGGCTACCACAGAGGTCTCATGAATGTCACTGAACCGCAAGTCTTGGGGACCATCCAGCTCTGGAAGAAGGGAGAAGAGAACAAGCGAGAGATGGATCTGTGTGTCTTTTTGTAGAAAATAAACCATACATACATACATCATTGTAGGAAGAGTCAATTTCTTAGTCAAAAGAGGAAACACCCAATCTAACCAAAAGAGGAAACACCCAACCAATTAAGAAAATCAAGGCTCTGAAGAGCCTTGGTGGCGCAGCAGACTAAAGTGCTGTTAAGTAACACTAACTGCCTGCAATTACTGCAAGTTCGAATCTCACCAGGCTCAAGGTTGACTCAGCCTTCCATCCTTCCGAGGTAGGTAAAATGAGGACCCGGATAGTGGGGGCAATAAGCTGACTTTGTATAAAAAAGAACACCGCTTGGGGGGGCCGAAAGCCCTACTAAGCAGGTATATACAAAAGTATGAAGGCTATTGCTTAACGCATTGTAAGCCACCCGGAGTCTCTGGAGAAGGGCAGCATATAAATCAAACCAAGAGAGAGAGAGAGAGAGAGATAGATAGATAGATAGATAGATAGATAGATAGATAGATAGATAGA
>WNWU01000120.1:791580-805760 GCA_012654045.1 Ptyas mucosa | reverse complement strand
ATAGATACATAGATATTTTTTTTTAAGCATATGGCACGTGCTAGCCAGGGATCACCAAAGCGGCTAGCTGCCTCTGTGGCTTTTTTCTTCCTAGGTCTGAGAGAGAGGGCTTGGCCCAAAGTCATAGTCTTCCAGCAGTGGTGGGATTCAGCCAGTTCGCACCCCTTCAGGAGAACCGGTTGTTAACTTTCTGAGCAGTTTGGTGAACTGGTTGTTGGAAGAAATCATTAGGGCAGAGAACTGGTTGTTAAAATTATTTGAATCCCACCACTGTCTTCCAGTTTCTGAAAGATCTTTCTGTCCTTTATAGTATATTACTGTTGTACTATGTAAATCATAACTGTAACAGATTGGGGGGGGGGGGGGGGGGGGGGGGCTGGCCTCTGATTTCCACAAAATAAATAAACAAAAATATAATCAATGAACACCATTGTGAAGTCCCCAAAGCCCAGTTTCCCTCTGACCTGTGACGGCATTGGTAGAAACGGGACCGAGGCGTTTGCGCCCATTCAGGCCGTACAGGTTAAACTTGTATCTGTGAGAAGGAGCCAGGTTGGTGATGGTGATGTCCCGTGAAGTGCCATTTAGGGGCAGGACTTGGGGCTTGCCCTCAGAGTCCTTGTACTGGAGCAAGTAAGAATCAAAATTCCCAGCAGCCACAGTCCAGAACAGAGCCACGGAGTCGTTAGTGACCCGAGAAACGGAGAGATCACCTAGCTGGGGCTGAACGATCCTTCCTCCTTCAGATATCTCTGCAATAGAGAACAATAAAGAAGAAAACAGATGCTTGTCAAACTTTAAATTACACAAATATTTAGGTCTGTTGTAGCCCCCCACAGCTTGAGTGCATCAGGCAGGAGGCCAACCTGCCTCAGAAAACATAGAATGAAATTGAACCTGAGGTGCTTTTTTTTTTTTTTTCAAAAGGCAACTGGACTTGTTTTTCCTTGAAGACATTTCGCTTCTCAACCAAGGAGCTTCTTCAATTCTGACTGAATGGTAGAGGATGGAAGGATTGATGTTTCTTGCAGTCATCTGGTCATTAGCACTTTTTCTGAGAGCTGTTGAGGCCACCTGGAGGTTTATCTGTGTCCTCAGAATCACCTGAGTGGTGCAAATAGCTGTGGTGGAGTCTTCTTGCTGAAAGGACTTTGTTGTAAACAGGAGGTTAGTGGTGTCGTATCCCCCAACTCTGTTGAGAGGGGGATGTTCAACCTTAATGTAGATGGCCTCTTGTCCAGAATGTGGATTTTGCTGTCTTCAAAAGAGTGACCGTTGTCTTTCAAATGCAGATGGATGGTTGAATCTTGTGCTGACGGGCCAAGGAGCCTCAATGACTCTCAGAAAGAGTGCTAATGACCAGATGGCTGCAAGAAATATAAATCCTTCCATCTTCTACCATTCAGTCAGAGCTAAAGAAGCTTCTTGGATGAGAAGCGAAACATTTTCAAAGGGAAAAAAAAGTCCAGTTGCCTTTGAAAAAAAAGCACCTTTGGGTTCAACTGTGACCCGGATGACTGAGAATCTCCACAGAAAATGAAATCGTACAATTCCAGGGTTCAGAAAGTCAGGATGCTGCAGGGATTTGGAGGGATAAAATTTACAATTTTTTAAGAACTGTGAGCTGCCCAGAGTCACTTGGCTGAGATGAGGAGCCTAAAATCCATTTTATTTGTGCACCTGTTAGAAATATAGAAGTAGAATAGAATAACAGAGTTGGAAGGGACCTTGGAGGTCTTCTAGTCCAACCCCCTGCTTAGGCAGGAAACCCTACATCACTTCAGACAAATGGTTATCCAACATCTTCTTAAAAACTTCCAGTGTTGGAGCATTCACAACTTCTGGAGGCAAGTTGTTCCACTGATTAATTGTTCTCAGTGTCAGGAAATTGCTCCTTAGTTCTAGGTAGCTTCTCTCCTTGATTTGTTTCCATCCATTGCTTATTGTTCTGCCTTCAGGTGCTTTGGAGAATAGCTTGACTCCCTCTTCTTTGTGGCAATCCCTGAGATATTGGAACACTGCTATCAGGTCTCCCCTAGTCCTTCTATTCATTAAACTAGACATACCCAGTTCCTGCAACCGTTCTTCATATGTTTTAGCCTCCAGTCCCCTCATCATCTTTGTTGCTCTTCTCTGTGCTCTTTCTAGAACCTCAACATCTTTTTTACATCGTGGCGACCAAAACTGAATGCAGTATTCCAAGTATTCCTTGGTGGCCTTACCAAAGCATTATAAAGTGGTATTAACACTTCATGTGATCTCAAGTGTGTTGGCTAAATCAATGAATCGATCCATCAGTCAATCAATCACTGACCTGTCACGGTGTGAACTGAGTGAGGTCCAAGATGCCTGAAGCCAGAAACTCCAAATATGTCAAATTCATACGTCTGTGAAGGTGTGAGGTTGTAGAGATGGAGGGAGCGCATGGCTCCGTCAACGGGTACCGTCTGGGAATTGCCTGAAGCATCCTTGTACTGGATAATGAAGGAGTCAAAGCTTCCTTCCTGGACGGTCCAGGAGAGGAGAAGGGAATCAGGGGTGACCTCAGAGACAGTGACGTCTCCAAGCCTGGGCTGGTTGCTCTTGCCTGTACTTTCCTCTGGTTGTTTCTTTTCTTCAACCTTCCCAGATGTTTCAGCAGCTGCAAAAATAAAAGAGGAAGATGATGGAGGATCCTAAGGTATAACCGCCAGGAAGAAATCTTGCCCCGTGTTATGACCTTTCTGTTGTGGTCTATCAGCAGCTGCGGAGCTAGCAGCGGAGTCGGACAGTGAGGAGGCTGGGGAGAACCATGGATCAGTCTTGGTGTCTGGGAAAGGCCCGGATGAGGGCTCTGCATCAGAAGCAAAGATGGAGCCAGGGCCATCTGGGAGTGATGTGTGGACTCCAGAGCCTCCAGAGTCGGACAGTAGAGAGGCAGAGGAACAGGAAGAGTCTGTTCCTAGTGCACACATGCGCAGAGCTGCCAGAAGGCAAGAGCAGCTAAAGCAAAAAGGATGACTTGGGAGTAAGGCCAGAAGAGGATTGGCCCCGCCCATAAGGCTTAAAAGAGCAGCAAAGGCTCTTGGGCTCTTCGTAGGAAAGCAACGTTGCTAAATCTGTTTTCCAGTTGACATTTCTTGTTTTAGAACTTTGTGGGGCTTTGCCAAGTAAGGCCTTTGGCAGGGTGCCAAAGAAGATAAAGGTTTGTGATAAGCCCGAAGGACTTTTTCTGAAGGACTTGTTTTGGAATTAATTTGGACTAAGCTGGGAATGAAGTACTTCTCAGCTGTTATAATAAAATAGTTTGTTTTGAGACTAATTGTGTCCTTTAACTAAGTGAACCTAGGTCACAACACTTTCTTGCCAAAGTTAAGTGAATCCCTTCAGTAAAAAATTTTTACTACCGGTTTTGTGGGCGTGGCTTATTTTGTGGGCATGGCTTAGTTTGTGGGCATGGCTTGGTGGGGGGTGTAACGTGACTGGGTGGGCGTGGCCAACCTTTTTTAAAAAAAAAAACTTTTAAAAGCATTTTTTCTACAACCTTAAGAGGTTGCAGAAAAAAAAATGCTTCTAAAAGCTTCTGGCAATCTGGCAACTCATCTGGGATCGCCAGAGGCTTTTAAAGGCATTTTTTTTCCTACCATCTCTTCGGCTGAAGAGGTGGTAGAAAAAATGCTTTTAAAAGTAAAAAAAAAAAAAGCCTCTGATGAGGTGGGCGGGGTAAGTGAGCGGCAACCGGGCCGGGGACCAGTTTGGGGCGTGGCCAGCCAATGTTATTACCGCTTCTCCGAACTACTACAAATTTTTACAACCGGTTCTTATGAACAGGTGCAAACCGGGAGCAACCCACCATTGCTTCAGTTGTTACGTTAAGTAACCTGGTTTGTTAAGTGAATCTGTTTTCCCCATTTACTTTTCTGGTCAGAATGTCACAAAAGGGGATCATGTGACCCCCCCCCCCCTCAGGACACCGCATCTGTCATAAGAATGAGCCAGTTGCCAAGCATTTGCATTTTGATCCTATGACTATGCTGTAACAGTCGTAAGCAGAGGTGGTATTCAGCCAGTTCGCACAGGTTCGGGTGAACTGGTAGCGGCAATCGCCCACCTGCCTCGGCTCCAAGTTGTGCTATTTAGGCACATTTTCGAGGCCGGGCGCATGTACGGACAGTGTATACGCACGGGGCGAACCAGTGGTAAAGGTAAGTGAAACCCAGCCTTGGTCGTAAGTGTGAAAAACGGTCGTAAGTCATTTTTTTCAGTGCTTTTGTAACTTAGGACGGTCACTAAATGAACTGTTGTAAGTCGAGGACTACCTGTAACCAAACTTCAGCTCATAAGGACGAGAAGCTTGTGTTTCTTTTCAAATGAAAGGTTTGGGTGAGGAAACGTCTGCAAGGAAACCACCAAGCTCAGAGAACACCAAGGGTCCCCTTCACTGATTGTATCCCCCCCACCCTTTTTTTTCCCCCAGCAGGTGTTGCTCACCTGTTGTGACCACTTGGGCAGAGATTGGTCCCAGACGCTGTTTCCCAAAGATACCATAAAGATTGAACTTGTACTTGTGAGAAGGGGATAGGTTGGAAACGATGACATCCCGGAAGTCTCCTCTTAAAGGAAGCGCTTGGGGTCTTCCTTCAGCATCTTTGTACTGGACTGAGAAAGAATCAAAGCTTCCCTCTGGGACAGTCCATGATAACCGGGCTGAATGACTGGTGACCTCTGGGACTGAGAGCACACCCAAGCGGGGGCTTATTCCAGCCGGGACCTCCTGGTCCACCTCTCCAGGCATACCGGATGGCTTCTCATTGTCTGCTGGTGCTGGAGAGGAAAGAAATATGGTTGAGTGAGGGAGAGAGGGAGAGGCTGATGCTGCGGTTCTACTAGCCTCATCTTTCTTTTCGGAGACAAAGTTCACATCAGGAGTTTCCCGGATCTGGAGACAGGTTTGACCACATCACCCAGAATTCCCAACCAGCACACGTTTGGAAAAGAGGGTTGTACTGTACATGTAAGGATCCTTATATGTTCTAGGAATATAAAACTGCTAGGATGTGTATTCCTGTCACTTTGAAAAAAAGATCCAAACATTTGTGTGTTTTATAATTGCGCTGTCTCACAAAATGGGGGGGGGGGAGGATATAGAACCGTGATGGCATGCAGAGCCCTCTCTGTGGGCACAACAGTCGTTGCCTCAGCCCAGCTCCACCACGCATCTGCGCGCGCCTCCTACCGGCCAGCTGGTCTTTGGGTCTCTGCTGCGCATGCACGGGGGGGCGGGGCACATGCGGGGGACATGTGCATGCATGCGTGGAGGGACGGGGCACATGTGCAGGGGTTCAGGTTGGTACAGGAGGCTTTCCAGGCCCAAAATGGCCCCCCTGCGCCCCGTTTTGGCTTCCAGGTTGGTGCAGGCTTTCCAGGCCCAAAACGGGGCATGGAGGGCTCCATGAGGCCGTTTTGGGCCTGGAAAGCCTCCTGTACCAACCTGGAAGCCAAAATGTGGTGTGGGGGGACCTCGCGCGCCCCCCGTGCCTCGTTTTGGGCCTGGAAAGCTTCCTGTACCACCTGAAAACCAAAATGGGGTGCAGAGGGGGGCGGGGGCGTGGCTCATGTGCAGCACGCATGCGCTGGGGATGTTCGCATTGCATTTTGGGGGGTTTGGGCACGTGCACGGGCATTCGCGTATGCACACGCACGCTTTGGGCACTCGGCACCAAAAAGGTTAACCGTCACTGATATAGAATAATAGATTTGGAAGGAACCTTGGAGGTTTTTTAGTCCAACCCCTTGTTCAAGCATGGTTGTCCAATCTCTTTTTGAAAGCCTCCAGTGATGGAGCAACTTAATAGAACAGAATAAGAGAATAATAGAGTGGAAATGGACCTTGGAGGTCTTCTAGTCCAACCCCCTGCTCAGGAAACCCCCTGCTCAGGAAACCTACTGTCCCACTGCTCAGGAAACCCTATACCATTTCAGACAAATGGCTATCCAACATCTTCTTAAAAACTTCCAGTGTTGGCGCATTCACAACTTCCGGAGGCAACTTGTTCCACTGATTAATTGTTCTCACTGTCAGGAAATTGCTCCTTAGTTCTAGGTAGCTTCTCCCCTTGGTTAGTTTCCATCCATTCTTTCTTGTCTGGCCTTTTGGTGCTTTGGAAAATAGTTTTGACCCTTTTAATATACTGTATTTTAATATATTCTGATTTATTCTTTAATTGAGTCAAGAATGACGTCACTATAGGCAAGCTGGCCAACACGCAAATCTAACAAATGCATAAATAATCTGGGAAATCAAAGCTCTAAGGAAGGGCTGTTTGGAAGAAAAAGATTTTCGCAGAGAAAAAAAGGAAAGAAAAAGTGCAAAGGGAAGAATTTTATTGTTTAAACCAGAGGTGGAGAATGATACCCCTTTTATGACTGGTGGACTTCAACTCCCAGAATTCCTGAGTCATGCTGACTCAGGAATTCTGGGAGTTGAAGTCCACCAATCATAAAGGGGCCATCGTTCCCCCCCCTCTGGTTTAAACCTGCTACTCACCTGTGACGATACTGGCAGTGATTGGTCCAAAGCGTCTGCGTCCGGAGATGCCATACAGATTAAACTTGTACCTATGGGAAGGTACTAGATAATAGATCACAATGGTGTTGGTTTCCTTGTCCACAGGAACCATTTGTGGTTTGTTTTCCGCATCTTTGTACTGGATCTGGAAGGAGTCAAAAGTCTCAGCAGGGACGTTCCAAGAGAGGCGGGCAGAGCTGCCGGTGACGTCAGACACAGAGAGCTCCCCAAAACTGGGATTTGGAGATGGGCCTGGAGATCCACTCTCCTCTGTGCCCTGACTTGGAGATCGCGGAGCTATAAAAAAAAAGAAGAAGAAGAAGAAGAAGAGTGAAAAAAATGAGGGCTGGGGAAAAAGATGATTGGTCTCCAGTCCCCTAATCATCCTGGTTGCTCTTCTCTGCACTTTTTCTAGAGTTTCAACATCTTTTTTATAGTGTGGTGACCAAAACTGGATGCAGTATTCTAGGTGTGGTCTTACTAAGGCTTTATAAAATTGAAGTCCCCCATGATTAGATGATGGAGTTCAGTTTTATGTAACTGTTGTGATCCGCCGGCTGCCACCAGAGTTGGCAGCAGACTCGGACAATGAGGAGGTTCGGGAGGAACTTGGGTCAGTTCTGGAGTCTGGGGAAGGCTCTGATGGATGCTCTGTGTAGGGTGCAGATAGAGCCAGGGCCGTCCAACATTTCCCAGCCACTGGAGAGGCAGCTGCCTTTGGAGGCTGAGATGAGTGAGAAGGAAGAACAGCTGTTCTAGATGCAAGTATGCGCAGAGCAGTTAGGAGAGGTGAACAGAGGACAAGGAGTTGACTTGGGAAGCAAAACACACATGGATGCCGAATGGCCCCTCCCTGGCTGGGGAATAAATAGAAGGAAAGGGGAGTGGTTGTCATAGGAGACAACATTTCATATTTCTGAAGATTTTGCTCATTGTGTTTCGTGCCACAGAGACTGCTTGCCGGAACTTAATTTGCAGCCTTTCGAGCTCACGGCCTTGCAATTATCACAAGAAACTGATAAGATCTGTTACTGCAGTTAACTCCTTGAAGGACCATTGCCTGGATTTTTCGGTGGGTGAATGCAATTAATTCACAAGAGGTAAATAAAGAGGGGTTATTCGTAACAAGGAGTCTGTTTCTTGCTTCTGCTAAGGCTGGGTCAGAACAGCAGCAAGATCATTTAAGGCTTTGTCCCAACTACTGCAAGGGTGACACCTTACCAGCGTTTCCCAACCTCAGCAGCTTTATAACGCGTGAAATTCAAGTCTCGGAATTCCTCAGCCAATTAAAATCCTCGCATAGCCAAAGTTGGGGAACACTGCTGTACAAAAAAGTTCACACTTTCCCTTAACCCAGGGAGGGAGAGTCAGGGGTGAGTGGCTTGTGCTGACCTGTTAAAGCCTTGGCAGAAATGGGGCCCAGGCGTTTGCCACCAGAGATGCCATAGAGGTCGAACTGGTAACTGTGAGATGGAGTCAGGTTGGAGACCATCGTTCCACGGGAAGCCCCATCCACAGGCAAGCTCTGCAGAGCTCCATCTTCATATTGAATCAGGAAGGAGTCAAAACTCCCAGTTGGGACACTCCAGGAAAGGAGAAGAGAATCACTGGTGGTTTCGGAGATGGAGAGTTCCCCCAAGCTAGGCTGATTCTTCCCATCTTCATCTTCATCCTCTTTTTCTTTTTCTTTCTCCTCCTCTGGTTCAGCTAAAAGAGAAAATGGGAGAGAGAAAGAAGAGATTCCATCACTGTTAAGCATGTCCTCTCTGGATTTTTTTCTACACAGAACTAATGGGAAAAAAGGTATAGAAAGTATCCAAAAGAGTAAAGGGTAACACGACCATAGAAGTTCCTTCTGTCCAACCAAGAAAATCTATTTTAGAAAGGAAGAAAAGTTGGAAAATGAAAAGAAAAGAAAAACAAGGACTGCTGTAAGAATCTTAAAATTGGAAAGGGCTACAAGTAAAGCAGAGATCTGGGGAAGGAGACATTTATCGGCCATCTAGAAAATTTCCAATAAAGGTGAGCTCACCAAATCTCAGTTAACCTGCTGAATAGGGTGATTCCTCTTTACAGATACTCCCAGAAACCACTGTTATTTGGTATTTGAAGGGCTCTACGCCATGTGGAAATCCACAGGATCCCAAATTCCATCTCAAAAGGTTGCATTTATTTGTTCACTTCAATTGATTGATTGATTATGGGCCATCAAATTGATATCTACTAGTACTGTCCACATACTGTAGGTAGTTTTTTTTCCAGGTCAATAAAAAAAAGGATGGAAATACACCATGATGGTCAAACAAGATGTTACAGAGAAAGAGAAGGAGGAGGAGGAGGAGCAGATGGAGATGGAGATGGAGAAGGAGAAGGAGGAGAAGGAGAAGAGGGAGAAGGAAAAGGAAAAGAAGGAGAAGGGAAGGAAGAGAAGGAGGAGGAGGAGGAGGAGGAGAAGGGGGAGGGGAAGGAGAAGGAGAAGGAGGAGGAGAAGGAGGAGGAGAAGGAGAAGGAGAAGGAGAAGGAGAAGGAGAAGGAGAAGGAGGAGAGCTAACCTGTGGTGGCTTCAGAAGAAATAGGACCAATACGTTTTTGACCAAAAATTCCATAAAGGTTGAACTTGTACTTGTGGGATGGAGCCAGATTCAAAACAGTGACTTCATGCGAATCTCCCTCCACAGTCAGTGTTTGGCTTCTGCCCTCCTCATCTTTATATTGGAGCAGGAAGGAGTCAAAGCTCCCCGTGGAGATGGTCCAAGAGAGAAGAACAGAGTTGCTGGTGGCCTCAGAGATAGAGAGTTCTCCTAAAGAGGGCTTTGGTGTAGCTTCTTTCTTTGTGGTGGATGCTGGGAGCAGAAAGGGAAAACAGGAATGAAAATAGTGTCTGGTGAGTAATACGAATCAAAGCCAGCTGGGTGGCCTTGGCCTAGTCCCTCTCTCTCTCAGCCCTAGGAAGAAGGACACAACACTTCTGAAATCTTGTCAAGAGGACTGCAGGGACTTCCATGCGGTTGGTTGCTAGGAGTCAATTCTGACTCAAACACACAAATTACACATATTCACTATGCATCTACATTTATCCCTTCTGTAGTCTGTCCTTCTCCTCCTTCTCTTTCTCCTCCTTCCCCTTCCCCCTTCCCTTCCAACTATAGGTTGCCCCGATCTGAACAACTTTGGCCAGCATACATGAGCAATACAAAGAATGAATATCTTCTGTGTTAAAACAAAGCACACTCACTATAGTTGTAAGAGAAAGCAATCAGTAAGAGTAAAAAAGCAGATGTGCCTCATAAACACAATCCTAACCCTAACCCTGTCAACCCTGAAAGGAGCCTGGCTGAAGCCATCTTGGAGGCTCCAGGGTTGCCACATACCGGTGGGAGGGGTGGGTGGGAAATAGTTAGATGGGGTTTTGTAGCCAAAACAATAAAGATTTCCTGTGGGAACCAAGGACGTTCGCACAGGTGGCTGGCCAGAGGAGGAGACAGTAACTCTAGCGACCGGCCAGCACTTGGATTGGACAATGTGACCAGTGACTGGGGGCGGGAAAAAAAGGAAAACGTTTTACTTTTAATCAGGTGAAAGCTGCAGGAAAACTCAAGAGTCGGCTTTCACCAGTTTGTGCCAATCTGATGTCTCCAATAAATCGTTCTTTGAGGAACTTGCCTGCCTCAGAATTTTGTTTTCTATGGGTGCTTTACTTGGAACGCTGACAGGCCCACTGCAGGGGTGATATTCACTTATCTTCGCTACCGGTTCGCAAATGTGAGCGCCCATGCGCGCATGCTCGCGCACCTGAAAAAGGCACACAGCTCTAAGGAAAGCTGACCTGTGATGGTATCAACAGAAACGGGGCCCATGCGCTTACGACCAGAAAGTCCATAAAGGTTGAACTTGTATTTGCGAGATGGAACCAGGTCGGGGATGGTGATCTCACGCAAATCTCCTTCCACCGGAATCGCCTGGGGCTGGCCCTCAGCGTCCTTGTACTGAATTGCAAAAGAGTCAAAGCGCCCCGTGAGGACGGTCCAGGACAGGCGGACAGAATTGCTAGTGATCTCTGAAGCAGAGAGCTCTCCTAGGCTGGGAGGAATCACGGGGTCCTGTAGATCCGGTGTTACTAGGAGAGGAAGGAAGAAGGAAGGGCTGATGAATTTTTGGACGAGTTAAAGTTGCCAAGCTTTAAAAAAAAACAACGCGTCGTACGGGCAGTCCTCGACTTACGACCGTAATTGATCCCAACATTTCTTTTTGCTAAATGAGAAATAAGTTAAGTGTATTTTGCCCCATTTTACGCTTTTCTTGCCATAGTTGTTAAGTGAATCACTGCAGTCATTCAGTTTAGTAACAACACATTGGTTAAGTGAATTTGGCTTCCCCGTTGACTTGGTTTGTCAAAACATCGCAAGAAATGACCACGTGACCCTGGGACACTGCAATGGTCATAAATATGAGTCAGTTGCCTATGTCTGAATTTGAATCACATGACCCATAATGCCATAAAAGCCATAAGTGTGAAAAACAGTCATAAGTCACTTTTTGCAGTGCCTTGTAACTTTGACTAGTCACTAAATGAACTGTTGTCGAGGTCTACCTGTGTATTAGAAGCAGAAATAGTGATGGCTCCAGTAATCTCCCTATAATATCCACCAGCTTTCTGGGGCAGCCATTATTTAGACCTTTATAAAGGAATCACAGTACAGTACAGGTGGTCCTCGACTTACGACCACAATTGAGCCCAAAATTTCTGTTGTTAAGCGAGACATTTGTTAAGTGAACTTTGCCCCATTTTACGACCTTTCTTGCCTCAGTTGTTAAGTGAATCACTGCCGTTGACAAATTAGCAAGTCGGCTGTTAAGCAAATCTGGCTTCCCCACTGACTTTGCTTGTCAGATGGTCGCAAAAGGAGATCACGTGATCTTGGGGCGCAGCCACGATCACAAAGATGACCCAGTTGCCAAATGTCTGACTTTTGATCATGTGATCATGGGGATGCTGGAAAGGTCGTAACCAGTGGTGAAATTCAGCCGGCTCTATCCGGATCGCGCAATCCGGTAGCGCTGGTGGTTGGGAGGCTCCGCCCACCTGCCCGGATGTCATCACATCCCGTTTTTGACCCTCTGCGCATGCATAGAGCCTGTGTGGAGGAGGCATATGCGGCCGCTCACATTTGTAGCGAAGGTAAGTGAATACCATCCCTGGTTGTAACTGTGAAAAACGGTCTTAAATCACATTTTTCAGTGCCGTTGCAACTTTGAACGGTCACTAAATGAACTATTGTAACTCGAGGACTACCTGTATCGCATCAACCTTAACTTCCCTGCCCCAGTATGGATGTTTTTAAAAACTGACTGACTTCAAAGTTATTAAAAGTGGCTTCCCTTGCTGACCTGTGATGGCATCGGCAGAAATGGGTCCAAAACGCTTACGACCAGAGACTCCATATAGATTAAATTTATATCTGCGGGCAGGAGTCAGGTTGGGGAGGACGGCTTGGTAAGTGTTCCCTTCCACGGGGACAGCTTGGGGCTTGCCATCCATGTCCTTGTATTGGATCATAAAAGAATCAAAACTCCCGGAGTGGACTGTCCATGAGAGAAGTGCAGAATTGTGGGTAATGTTGGAAACAGAAAGCTCTCCTAAGCTGGGCTGAACCAGTGGTGTCGTGGCTAACGGGGCTGAAAAAGAAAGAAGACATAAAGGAGGATAAAGATACAACCGAATGGAAGAATTAACAGAAACAAGATATTTCACAGCTGTTACTAGATATGATGGTTACAGGTACTCCTAGACTTAGGACGACAACTGAGTAGAAAATTTCTGTTGCTAAATGAGACCCCATTTTTTGCCCCCATTTTACAACCTTTCTTGTCACAAGTTGTTAAGTCAATCCCTGCAGTTGTTAAGTTAGTAACATGGTTAATCTGGTTTCCTCATAGACATCTAGCTCTGGTGGACTGGTGCCATAAAAATAACCTGGTTTTTGAATGTTAACAAAAAGGAGATCACTGTTGATTTTAGTCATACTCTGTATCAAGGCTAAAGATGTGGCAGTGGTGAACAGTATTAAGTATCTGGGGTGCAGATCGCAGGTTGTATTCAGCAGGTTCTGACCAGTTCTGGAGAACCAGTAGCGAAAATTTTGAGTAGTTCGGAGAACCGGTAAATACTACCTCTGACTGGCCCTGCCCCCATCTATTCTCTGCCTCCCGAGTCCCCACTGATCGGGAGGAAATGGGGATTTTGTAGTAACCTTTCCCTGGAGTGGGAAGGGAATGGAGATTTTACAGTATCCTTCCCCTGCCATGCCCACCAAGCCACGGCCACCAAACACCGCCCACAGAACTGGTAGTAAAAAAAATTGAATCCCACCACTGGTGCAGATAACTAACAATCTGACTTGGTCTCTTCATACCTCATAAATCAGCAAAAAACTGGCAAGAATTTAAAAAGTTCAGGTTGACTCACATGTATAAGAGTTACTATCAAAACAATCCAATATGTGCTACGGAAAAAAAAAATCTTGTGCTACAGTAATACTGTCTCTAGGGAAAATAAAAATAAAAGGAGGAATTTTCCATGTAGAAAATTAAAATTATAATTCAATATCTGAAAAGTGTCCAGCTACATTGACTCCTGAAGCTGACCTGTGGTGGCATCGGTGGAGAGGGGGCTGGAGCGTTTGCGCCCAGAGACTCCATAGAGGTTGAACTTGTATCTGCGGGAAGGAACCAGGTTGGTCACCGTGACTTCATGGGAGCCTCCCTCCACAGATAACGCTTGAGGTTGGCCATCTGCATCTTTGTATTGGACCAGGAAGGAATCAAATCTCCCGGTGGGGACAGTCCAATAGAGATGGACAGAATCACTCGTGACATCAAGGACCGAAAACTCTCCTAGGCTGGGTTGGACAGGAATTGAATCCTCTGAATCTGTAAGGTGGGCTAAAATAAGGAAATAAAAGAAAAAACTACCGTAACTCATAATTTCCCTGGTCTTTGAGATAACATTGAAGTGCTGGAACCATCAGTAAAAAAGTTGCTGGTTAAGAAAATCAAGAATGATAATATGGAAGAATAACATCTGAAGAACCTCCAGCCCTGCCATCTCCTGAAACTGACCTGTGGTGGTATCGGTAGAGAGAGGCCCGGAACGTTTGTGCCCGGAGACTCCATAGAGGTTAAACTTGTATCTGCGAGAAGGAGCCAGGTTGGTCACAGTGACTTCACGGGAATCTCCCTCCACAGGTAACGCTTGAGGTTGGCCATCTGCATCCTTATACTGGACCAGGAAGGAATCAAAGCTCCCAGTGGGGACAGTCCAATGGAGACGCACAGAATCAGTTGTGACGTCTGGGACCGAGAGCTCCCCTAGGCTGGGTTGGATGGGAACTGCCTCCCTGGAGCCTGTGATGTGGAGGTAAAGAATTGTTACAATTGTGTTAATGTTCTGGATGCCATCACGCAGCAAATATACTATTTCTAAGGAAACCAATAGTGTAGTGTAGTGTAGTGCAGAATAGAATGGATAGGCATAGGCATAGGCATAGGCATAGGCTAGGCTAGGCTAGGCTAGGCTAGGCTAGGCTAGGCTAGGCTAGGCTAGGCTAGGCTAGGCTAGGCTAGGCTAGGCTAG
>WNWU01000120.1:764811-786133 GCA_012654045.1 Ptyas mucosa | reverse complement strand
ACGTTTATATTTATACATTTATATATATATATATATATATTTATAAATTTATACATATATATATGTATAATAAGCGCACGCATTGAAGAACACAAGAACTCAGTCAGAAAAGAGGAACCAACTTCTTCCCTGGTCCAACACTTTAAAGCCACAGGACATGATATTGACTTTAAAAAGACCAGAACTATCGCCAAAACTGAACACTTTAACAACAGAATAATCAGAGAAGCCATCGAGATAGAAAAACGCCCACACAGCATGAATAAACGAGATGATACCTCCCGCCTACCAGCCATTTGGAAACCCGCCCTTATTGACAAACGAGTCCTTAACACAAAGAATGACACCAGACCCACACTCACGAAAACCACACAGGATATCACCACCACACTTCCACACAAAAAGCAAACCCAGACCCACACCGATGATGAGGCACGACCACAGACCAGAAGCCAGACCAAAGCTGCATCATTGGCCAATTTAAACCCCTCCAATCCATACATGAAGCAAACTGACACCCACCACGAAGATGTGGCACGACCACAAACGCGAAGCCAAACAACAGCAATGCAGCTCACCAGCTCAAATCCCCCTGCAACTCAGACTAACCGGAGCACAGCCAAGCCCCCACCCAAACAGAGCACACCCCCAGCCAATCAGAGCACAGCCAACCCCCCATCCAATCAGAGCACAGCCAGGCCCCCAATCAATCAAAGCACACCTCCACCCAATCAGAACACAGCCATGCTCCCACCCCCACTGGCAGTTAAAAGGAGGAAACAGCTGCGATCACACATTGCTCCTGGAAGCACGAAGCCGAGAACACCAGCCTGAAGATGACAAATGAGACTTCGTCGAAACGTCGCCAAGACACTTCCAATTTTACGCAGGAGAAAACCCAAATAACCAAAGACCTACACACACACACACACAAAAAAAAAACCACACACATATATATATACACACATACATACATACATACATACATACAGATACACAAGAGCTGAAAAGCTCACAGGCATGTTAAATCTTGAAGCTGACCTGTGGTGGCATCAGTGGAAATGGGGTTGGAGCGTTTGCGCCCGGAGATTCCATAGAGATTGAACTTGTATCTCTGCGAAGGAGCCAGATTGGTCACTGTGACTTCACGGGTGTCTCCCTCCACAGGCAACGCTTGTGGTTGACCATCTGCATCCTTGTACTGGACCAGGAAAGAATCAAACCTCCCAGTGGAGACAGTCCAATAGAGTCGGATAGAATTACTTGTGATATCAACAACTGAGAACTCCCCCAGGCTGGGTTGGATAGGAACTGGTTCCTCTGAGACTGCCAAGGAAACTAAAACAGGGAAAAAAAGAAAAGGCTCGGTTATAATATCCCTGGTCCTGGAGATGCAACCCAAAAGCTGGAACAATCAGTAAAAAGGACCACATTTGGGACAACCATGACCTGGATGACTGAGAATCTCCATAGACAATCAGTAAAAAGTTAATTCGTTAAGGAAATCAAGAATGTTAATTTGGAAGAATAATATCTGAAAAGTGCTCAGCCATGCTAAATACTGAAGCTGACCTGTGGTGGCATCTGTGGAGAGGGGGCTGGAGCGTTTGCGCCCAGAAACTCCATACAGGGTAAACTTGTATCCGTGAGAAGGAGCCAGATTGGTCACGGTAACTTCACGGAAGTTTCCCTCAACTGGCAAAGCTTGAGGTTGGCCATCTCCATCCTTGTACTGGATCAGGAAAGAATCAAAACTTCCAGTGGAGACAGTCCAATAGAGACGGACAGAATCAGTTGTGACATCAAGGACAGAAAACTCCCCTAAGCTGGGTTGGACAGGAATTGGCTCCTCTGGGGTTTGAGCTGAAAGAGAGATATGGAAAAGAAAAATGCTTGGTTCCAATGTCTGGCTGTTGAAGATGCAACCTCGGAGTTGAAAGATTCAATAAAATTCTGCCTGCGAAGGAATGTTATTGTCAAGGTACAGGATGTTAATATGACGGTACAAGAGCTGAAAAGTCCCAGCCATTCAGACTCTTGAAACTGACCTGTAGTGGCATCGGTGGAGAGGGGGATGGAGCGCTTGTGCCCAGAGACTCCATACAGGTTGAACTTGTATCTGCGGGAAGGAACCAGGTTGGTCACTGTGACTTCACGGAGGCCTGCCTCAACTGGCAAAGCTTGGGGTTGGCCATCTGCATCCTTGTACTGGATCAGGAAAGAGTCAAAGCTCCCGGTGGGGACAGTCCAATAGAGCCGGGCAGAATCGCTTGTGACATCCACAACTGAGAACTCCCCCAGGCTGGGTTGGACAGTAATTGGCTGCTCTTCCTCTGTAAGATGGGCTACAATGGGAAAATGAAAGAAAAGGCATATTTATATTAATTTTGATGATGGATAGGCCAGAGATCCACAACCTTTCCGGGTTCATGACCGGAGTGGGGGAATGGGAGAAAGAAGGGGTGGTTTTGTGGGTGGGGTAGGCACATACGTGTGCATGAACACCCATTCCTCATCTGAGTGGGGCCGCGAGCACCTGCGACACTCACGTGAATGGGCTGCGAGTGCCCATGTGAGTATGGTCCAGAATGCCAACGACGCTCACAGCAATGCTCGCATGAGTGGGGCCGCGACCGCCCGTGATGTTTGCATGAGTGGGGCTGTGCATGTGGGCAAAAACACACACACGTACCAACCAACTACTCATGCGACCGAAAGGCCAATAGGCTGTGGCCCACAGGTTGGAGACATGTGGGATATGCTAGCCAGCAGTTGAAACATTCAGCAAATATGCAATTTGTTAACGAAAGCAGTAAAGCAGTTAATACGATGTTACAGGATCTTATTATCCCCAGGCAGGATGTCTCCTGAAACTGACCTGTGGTGGCATCCGTGGAGAGGGGGCTGGAGCGTTTGCGCTCCGAGATTCCATAGAGGTTGAACTTATATCTACGAGAAGGAGCCAGGTTGGTTACAGTGACTTCACGGGAGTCTCCCTCCACAGGCAACGCTTGGGGTTGGCCATCTGCATCCTTGTACTGGACTAGGAAGGAATCAAAGCTCCCAGTGGAGACAGTCCAATAGAGTCGGACGGAATTGCTTGTGATGTCAAGGGCTGAGAACTCCCCTAGGCTGGATGGGACAGGATTTGTCTCCTCTGAATCTGAATCTGAATTAATGAAAAGGGTTAGTTAGTATTTTCCCAATCTTCGAGATGCCACTGGAACAATCAATAAAAAAAAATCTTGTTAAGGAAATCAAGAACATTAACATGGAAGAATAATATCTGAATGGCCTCCAGTCATGTTAAATCCTGAAGCTGACCTGTGGTAGCATAGGTGGAGAGGGGGCTGGAACGTTTGCGCCCGAAAAATCCATAGAGGTTGAACTTATATCTGCGAGAAGAAGCCAGGTTGGTCACTGTGATTTCACGGGAGCTTTCCTCCACTTGTAATGCTTGAGGTTGGCCATCTGCATCTTTGTACTGGATCAGGAAGGAATCAAAGATCCCAGTGGAGACAGTCCAATGGAGATGGACAGAATCACTCGTGACATCAAAGACTGAGAACTCTCCTAGGCTGGGTTGGGCAGGAATTGGCTCCTCTATAGCTATAAGTTGGGCTAAAACAAGGAAATAAAAGAAAAGGCTTAGTTATAATTTCCTTGGTCTTTGAGATAACACCCAAATGATGGAACCATCAGTAACAAGTTTACTGTTAAGAAAATCACGAATGATAATATGAAAAAAATATCATTTGGAAACTCCCCCATCCATGCCATATCCTGAAACTGACCTGTGGTGGCATAGGTGGAGAGGGGGGCCGAGCGTTTGCGTCCAGAGACTCCATAGAGGTTGAACTTATATTTACGAGAAGGAACCAGGTTGGTCACAGTGACTTCACGGGAATCTCCCCCCACAGGTAATGCTTGCGGTTGGCCATCTGAATCCTTGTATTGGATCAGGAAGGAGTCAAAGCTCCCAGTGGGGACAGTCCAATAGAGACGGACAGAATCAGTTGTGACATCAAGGACTGAGAACTCCCCGAGACTAGGTTGGGAAGGACTTACATCCTTTGGGCCTGTAAGGCGAGGTAAAACAAGGAGAGATGTGGTAAATTGTGGAAACAGCAGTGATGGTTCATTTCTGTAGTTCTGAATTTTCTAAAATTCTTCAAAGCACAAAATATAATAAAATTCAGGGAAGAAGAACCCTTTGAAGGTGAAGGACTTTAAAATTATCCAGGGTAGGCTTTTATGGGGAATAAATCCTGTCTTTCTTCTGAACTTTTTTTGGATGAAAACTAATATACAGTAGGTATACAGTAGGTATATCCTCGCTTAGTGGCCACATATAAATGGGTACTTTTAAAAAGTATTATATTCTCATGGAAGAGGCAATTCACTGGCCAATTTTGGGGTGTATTTTTGGCAATTAAAATTCTTGGCTTAACCATGAATATATACAGTATATGGGACAATATTTTTGGGTTTTATCGATAGTATAGCAATTGATATAATTCATTGCTAAAATGCCTAAAAAATTGGAAGGGTGTGAAAGTTTTTGTTCTTATAAAATTTATAAAATTTCTTATAAACTAGAAATTTTCCTAGTTTATTGGAGGTCCCCATAATTTATATGAAGACGACAATTTTAGGAAGCTTTGTTAGCTCTGTTCTTGCTCACAATGTGAAGAAACTTTGTGAAAGCTTCAAAAAAAAAAAAATTGGAAATTTTTGGAATAGGCTGCCCATTCCAGCGGTGTTGTGTTGCTACGGTTCCCCACGGACCGGTAGCAGTGGCGGTGGCGGGTGGCTCTGCCCACCCGCTTCTGCGCATGCGCAGAAGTGTTGTGCGCGCCTGTGAGCACACACGTGCACGCTTGAAGAAGTAGCAATGGGTTTTGAAACCCGCTCCTGCATTCCAGGTATGACTATCTGTAAGAGAGAAAACCTAACCACGCCCTTCCCCTTCCCAATGACCAATATACTCTTCTCCAGGTAAAATATTTAGACAGTGAGATATGGAAAGGCAGACAAGTTGACTTTTGGTTGCCATTTTGAAAGTATTTTTTGGCTGTTGTGTTTTGGGCTGTCAATTTTTAAGGACCAGTTTAAAAAAAAAAAAATCAGGAAATGCATTTTTAAGTATTTATCAGTCATAAGGTTGGGAAGCTATTTTTCATTAAGTAATCTGAAGGTTTTTCAGTACTTTCAGTCATTTTTACTCATAACTCTCATCGAAAGAAACAACACCTAAAGAGTTTGTGAAGGGATTAACAATTAAGAATTAAGAATAATTAATTGGTGGAACAATTTCCCCTGGGGTGGGTTCTAATTTTTTTTACTACTGGTTCTGTGGAAATTGGGATCGTAGAAAACACCCAGGAGCATAGAAGAATCCAAGGCAGATGCATAAACAAACATCTTGAATGTATTTAATCATGTAACAAAACATTAACTATTTACAAAGGCTTTCTTGATATACATTATAGTATAGGGGGCACACAGCATGTGTGACCACCCTGATCAAAGATCATGTCTCACTGAGAACAAACGTAAGAAGAGAGCTTGGTGGAAAGGTTAGAGGGGGTTTTATACTCAGTGTAAGCCCCTCCTTTCCACAAAGGGGTGGAGACACTTTCTGCCTCCACTAGTGTCTGAATGACACACGTGCCAATGGCTTGCAAATACTTGACAATTTCCACAGGTTCTGTGGGCGTGGCTTATTTTGTGGGCGTGGCTTGATGGTCATGTGACAATTCTTTAGGATTTAGCAGAGGTACTGGTCTACCAGGCTTTTAACTGCTTGCAGAGCTGTACCGGTCTACCCATTTATTTTTTGCAGGCACTGATCTACTCATGTATTTTTGCAGGCACTGATCTACTTGTGTATTTTTCCAGGCACTGATCTACTCGTGTATTTTTGCAGGCACTGGTCTACCCATTTATTTTTGCAGGCACCGGTCTACTCATTTGTTTTCTTTTAACACTGATCAGCTGTAGGGCAGCCCTTTGAAGCCCTGGGGCAAGAGTTTAAACAGTTTTGTTCCCTCTAGCCATCAGCTGGGACTCAGGAGGCAGCAATAGATTGGGGGTGGGGCCAAATAAAAGGTAAGAATAATGTGGAGGGTGGGGGGGGCTTGGGAGGCAGTGGGGCATGGGCGGGCAGAACCAGTTCGGTGATGTCATATTGTCATATAAACAAACAAACAAACAAACAAACAAACATTATCACCGCTACCGGCTCTGGAGAACCGGGCCAAACCGGAAGGAACCCACACTGGACTTGCCTCCAGAAGTTGTGGGTGCTCCAATACTGGAGGTATTTAAGAAGAAATCTGTCTGAAATGGTATAAGGTTTCCTGCTTGAGCAGGAGGTTGGACTAGAAGACCTCCAAGACACCTTCCAACTTTATTATTATGATAGTTGGCTTGTTCCTATGTGCCCCTTCCTGCTAGGCATTTTACTCCTGCAAAGTCCTAATTGATGGAAAGTCCCATTTCATACGTTTCATACAAGTTCCAAAGTTGAAAGACGAACAATACAAAAATCTAATTCTGCTAGTCTGGAATTCAGCAAAATGAATTTTCTACACGATCATCTAATTTTGTCAACGATCACATGCAAACCTTTGAAAAAGGAAACAAGCAGAACTTAATAGTGCTAATACAAAACAAAGTGACTAGCATTCGGTCTCTCAATCTCCCTTCTCTGTAAGAAAATCTGCAAGGGGATTCAAAATTTTATAACTGAAGAGGGAACTACCATCTGGTACTCTCACACAGATGAAATAAAAAGGCATTTTATTCTCACACTACTAGCAGGAAATAAACTCACTGTTTCCGGATTAATAAACTCAAGGTTGAAAACTGTTCTCCAGTTGAAATAGGTTGCAATTTGAGCACTGGGCAGTAAAATAGGTAGACAGACAGACAGACATGGAGGGAGGCAGGAAGGCAGACAGACAGGCAGATAAACAGACATGAAGGAGAGACATTCATGGATAAAGACTATTGGACATGTTAAGTCTAATGAATACCAACTATCCCTGCGATGGCAAACTTATGGCATGCGTGCCAGAGGTGGCAAACAGACCCCTCTCTTTGGGCATGTGTGCTGGCCAGCTGGTCTTCGTGGGTGCCGGAGCACCAGAAAATAGCCCCCAAAGCCCAAAAAACGGCCAAAAAACAAGTTGTTTTTCAGGCCTTTTTCAGGCCATGTTTGGGCTATTTTCAGGCTGTTTTTCAGGCCCAAAGATGGCCTGGAAATGGCCTGGAAAACAGCCTGAAAATGGCCTGGAAAATGATCTGAAAACAGCCTGGAAAACAGCCTGAAAACGGCCTGAAAAACAGCCTGAAAACAGGCCAAAAAACGACCAAAAAACAGGCCGTGCGCCGGCCAGCTAGTCTTCAGGTGTCTGATGGTCTGGTGCACGCAAAAACCAGCTGGCCAACATGCATGTGCCTGCTGCAAAGACCAGCTGGCTCACACATGCACACCAGCCGGCTGGTTTTCAGATTTCTGGTGCTCCGGCGCGCGCACATGCACACGCATTCCGGTTTGGCCACTCGGTGCCAAAAGTTCGCCATCACTGAACTATGCACTTAGAATTTTATAATTTGTTTGGAGAAGAAGCCTCCTCATTGCTCATAGGTTAGAAATCTGGAGCATCATAGGAAAGAAACGAATCATTCAGTCACAAGCTGATTATGTGACTTCTCAAACTCACGGCTATACAATCAGGCACAAAATAATAATAACAACAAGAACAACAAAAAGAAAAAGAAAAGCAAAAGTCAAACAGGAAAGGAAAACCACCCAATATATGAAGAAAGTCTGACAGAGGGAAGATGAAACAAGGAATTGCAAAACAGGGGAACCATCTCGCATATCCATGCTGCCAACTGAAGGGAAAGAATGTTAAAATGAGCCTGCAATTTCTTAAAGGCTACATAAATTGGTACCCGAAGCTGACCTGTGGTGGCATCAGTGGAGAGAGGGCTGGAGCGTTTACGCCCAGAGATTCCATAAAGGTTGAACTTGTATTTGTGCAAAGGAGCCAAATTGGTCACAGTGACTTCTTGAGAGCCCCCATCTATAGGCAGGGCTTGGGGCTGGCCATCTGCATCCTTGTACTGGACCAGGAAGGAGTCAAAGTTTCCGGTGGGGACGGTCCAATAGAGACGGACAGAATCGCTTGTGACATCAAGAACTGAGAACTCCCCCAGGCTGGGTTGAATAGGAATTGGTTTCTCTGAGTCTGCCAAGCGAACAAAAACAGGGAAAAGAATAAAAAAGGTTTAGTTATAATTTCTTAGGTCTTGAAAGTGTCACTCAAGAATGGGAACAATCAGTAAAAACATTTCTTGTTAAGGAAATCAAGAATGTTAATATGGAAAAGTAAACATCTGAAGAACCCTCAGACCAGTGGTGAAATCCAATTTTTTTTACAACCAGTTCTTCTGGTGTGGCTTGGTGGGCGTGGTGTGGCTTGGTAGGCGTTGCAGGCGAAGGTTACTGCAAAATCTCCATTCTCACCCCACTCCAGGGGAAGGATACTTTAAAATCCCCATTCCCTTCCCACTCCTGGGGGAAGGATATTGCAAAAACTGCATTCTCACCCCACTCTGGGGCCAGCCAGAGGTGGTATTTGCCGGTCCTCCAAACTACTCAAAATTTCTGCTACTGCTTCTCCAAACTGCTCAAAATTTCCACTACCGGTTCTCCAAAACTTGTCAGTGGATTGGATTTTACCCCTGACCCAGTCACAGTGTATCCTGAAACTGACCTGTGGTGGCCTCCGTAGAGAGGGGGCTGGAGCGTTTATGCCCAGAGACTCCATAGAGGTTGAACTTGTATTTGCGAGAAGGAACCAGGTTGGTCACTGTGACTTCGTTGGAGCCTCCCTCCACAGGTAACGCTTGGGGTTGGCCATCTGCATCCTTGTACTGGACTAGGAAGGAATCAAAGCTCCCCGTGGGAACGGTCCAATGGAGACGAACAGAATCACTTGTGATGTCCAGGACTGACAATTCTCCTAGGCTGGGTTGGACACTAATAGCCTCCTTTGAAACTGTAATATGGAGGAGAGGCAGGGAGGAAAGGAAAGGTTTAGTTGAAATTACACTGATGTTGTAGATGCAATCCAGCAGTTCTAATGATCAGAAACTAAGGTATTTTTTAAGGAAATCAGGAATGTTAACATGATGTTAGAATATCTTAAAATTTCCCAGGTAGAATGTCATCTGAAGCTGACCTGTGGTGGCATCTGTGGAGAAAGGGCTGGAGCGCTTGCGCCCCATGATTCCATAGAGGTTGAATTTATATCTGCGTGAAGGAACCAGGTTGGACACGGTGACTTCACGGGAGTCTCCATCCACAGGCAACGCTTGGAGTTGACCATCTGCATCCTTGTACTGGATGAGGAAGGAATCAAACTTCCCAGTGGGGACGGTCCAATGCAGATGGACAGAATCACTCGTGACATCAAGGACTGAGAACTCTCCAAGGCTGGGTTGCACAGGAATTGGCTCTGCTGTGTTTGTAAGGTGGGCTAAAACACAGAAAAGAACAAAAATGCTTATTTATAATTTCATTGATCTTGGAGATGCCATGGAAAAGCTAGAATAGTCAATTAAAATGTTGCTAATTATCAAAGCTAAGGACATTAATATGGAAGAATAACATGTGAAGAGTCCCCAGCCAAGCTAAATCCCAAAGCTGACCTGTAATGGCATCGGTGGAGAGAGGAGTAGAACGTTTGCGGCCAGAGATTCCATAGAGGTTGAACTTGTATCTATGGGAAGGAGCCAGGTTGGTCACAGTGACTTCATTGGAGCCTCCAGCCACAGGCAAAGCTTGGGGTTGGCCATCTGCATCCTTGTACTGGATCAGGAAGGAATCAAAGTTCCCGGTGGGGACGGTCCAATAGAGTCGGACAGAATTGCTTGTGACATCAAGGAATGTGAATTCTCCTAGACTTGGTTGGACAGGAATTGCCTCTTTTAAGTCTATAATGTGTGGAAAAGAAAGAGAGAGGGAGGGGGGAGGGAGGGAGGAAAGGAAAGAAAGGAGGGAGGGGGAGGGAGGGAAGGAAGGAAGGAAGGAAGAAGGAAGGAAGGAAGGAAGGAGCAGTTACAAACGCACTGATGTTGCAGATGCAATCCAGCAGCTTGAACATTCAGCACATATGCTATTTTTAAAGAAAATTAGGTATGTTAATATTATGTTACAATATCTTACAATCTCCCAGGCAAAATGTCTTCTGAAGCTGACCTGTGGTGGCATCAGTGGAAAGGGGCTTGGAGCGTTTGCGCCCCGAGATTCCATAGAGGTTGAACTTGTATCTCTGCGAAGGAGCCAGATTGGTCACTGTGACTTCACGGGTGTCTCCCTCCACAGGCAACGCTTGTGGTTGACCATCTGCATCCTTGTACTGGACCAGGAAAGAATCAAACCTCCCAGTGGAGACAGTCCAATAGAGTCGGACAGAATTACTTGTGATATCAACAACTGAGAACTCTCCCAGGCTGGGTTGGATAGGAACTGGTTCCTTTGAGTCTACCAAGGGAACTAAAACAGGGAAAGAAAGAAAAGGCTCAGTTATAATGTCCCTGGTCCTGGAGATGCAACCCAAGAGCTGGAACAATCAGGAAAAAGGACCACATTTGGGACAACCATGACCTGGATGACTGAGAATCTCCATAGACAATCAGTAAAAAGGTAACTTGTTAAGAAAATCAAGAAAGTTAATTTGGAAGAATAATATCTGAAAAGTGCTCAGCCATGCTAAATACTGAAGCTGACCTGTGGTGGCATCTGTGGAGAGGGGGCTGGAGCGTTTGCGCCCAGAAACTCCATACAGGGTGAACTTGTATCCGTGAGAAGGAGCCAGGTTGGTCACGGTAACTTCACGGGAGTTTCCCTCAACTGGCAAAGCTTGAGGTTGGCCATCTCCATCCTTGTACTGGATCAGGAAAGAGTCAAAACTCCCAGTGGAGACAGTCCAATAGAGTCGGACAGAATCGCTTGTGACATCAAGGACTGAAAACTCCCCTAGGCTGGGTTGGACAGGAATTGGCTTCTCAGATTCTGCAAAGGGGATTAAACAGAAAGAAAAGGGGTTATTATAATTTCACTGGTGTTGGAGATGGAACCCAAAAACTGAAATGGTCAAAAAAAGGTTACCTGTTAAGGAAATCAAGAATGTTACTATAAAAGAATATTATCTGAAAAGTGCAAAGCCATGCTAAAACCTGAAGCTGACCTGTGGTGGCCTCTGTGGCAAGCGGCCTAGAACGTTTTTTCCCAGAGATTCCATAGAGGTTGAACTTATATCTACGAGAAGGAGCCAGGCTGGTCACAGTGACTTCACGGGAGTCTCCCTCCACAGGCAATGCTTGGGGTTGGCCATCTGCATCCTTGTACTGGATGAGGAAGGACTCAAAGCTCCCCGTGGAAATAGTCCAATGGAGGCGGACAGAATCACTTGTGACGTCCAGGACAGAGAACTCCCCCAGGCTGGATTGGACAGGAAATTGTTCTTCTGAATTTGTAAGACGAGCTAAACATGAAAATGAAAGAGAAGGGATAATTGCATTGATGTTGCAAATATAATATAGTAGTTGTGGGGGGGGAGGGGGGAATCAGCAAATATGCTATATATAAAGGAAATCAATAGTACAGTGGTAATATGATTTTAAAACCTCCCAGGCAGAGAATTTCCTGAAACTGACCTGTTGTGGCAAAAGTAGAGATAGGGTTGGAGCGTTTGCGACCTGAGACTCCATAGAGATTGAATTTATATTTGCGCGAAGGAACCAGGTTGGTCAGAGTGACTTCACGGGAATCTCCCTCCACGGGCAAAGCTTGGGGCTGGCCATCTGCATCCTTGTACTGGATCAGGAAGGAGTCAAAGCTCCCTGTAGAAACAGTCCAATGGAGTCGGACAGAATCGCTTGTGACATCAAGCACAGACAGTTCTCCCAGGCTGGATTGGAGAGAAGCTGGCTTCTCGGGCTCTGTGGTTTGAGCTTAAAGAGGAATATGGAAGAAAAGCTTGATTAGAATGTCTGACTGTTGGCGATACAACCCTGGAGTTGAAACATTCAATAACCATGCTACTCATTAAAGAAACTAGAAATGTTAATATGAAGTTGCAAGAGCTGAAAAATCTCAGCACAATGACTCCTGAAGCTGACTTTTGGTAGCATAAGTAGAGACGGGGGGAGGGGGGGGCAAGCGTTTTTGTCCAGAGACCCCATAGAGGTTGAACTTATATCTGTGGGAAGGAGCCAGGTTGATTACAATGACTTCCTTGGAGTCTCCCTCCACAGGCAGAGTTTTGGGTTGATCATCTTCATCTTTGTACTGGACCACAAGGAAATCAAAGGCCATCCCGTGTGGATAGTCCAATAGAGATGGACCAAAGCATTTGTGGCATCAAGACCAAGAAGTCCCCCGGCTGGATTGGATAGGAACTGCAAGCTCAATATTTGGAATTGGGGCTTAAAAAGAGAGAAATAGAAGGAAATGCTGGTGGAGCAGTGGACTAAAGCGCTGTTAAATAGCACTTAGCTGCCAGCTGCCTGCAATTACTGCAAGTTCGAATCTCACCAGGCTCAAGGTTGACTCAGCCTTCCATCCTTTCTAAGGTGGGTAAAATGAGGACCCAGATTGTGGGGAGCAATAAGCTGACTTTGTATAAATATACAAAAGTATGAAGGCTATTGCTTAACACATTGTAAGCCGCGCTGAGTCTCCAGAGAAGGGCAGCATATAAATCAAATTTTTAAAAAAAGGTTATAATAATTTTTGTGGTAGTAAAAATTAATGAAGTATTGTGTTTGGAAAATATTTCTGTATAATTTGATGTTGTTCTACTGTTGTTAATTTTGAGATAATATCAAGAGGTTGATAATATGACACTTGTTTTCTTTATGTTCAGAATGTCCCTATTGTAGTTGGCTTCATCCAGAGTCTTGGACTCTATCAAGACTTTAAAAATGGGAATTATTCAGATTCAGACCTATGAACTGGCTACCATCTTGTCAGGAGGATCCTCTTTTGACCTGCTGCAAAAAATACCTGATATATATTGCACCTCAATAGTTGAATTAGTTTTGTGTCCACCAGATTGGCGGTGGGTTGCCCCCAGTTCGCACCGGTTCTATAGAACCGGTAGTAAAACCGGCGGGAGGCTCTGCCCACTGACCCTGATGTCATCAAAATGCTTCTGCGCATGCGCAGAAGAGCGTGCACGGCCGGGTTGCGACCCGGTAGTAAAGGTAAGTAGAACCCACCCCTGCACCAGATGGATAAAGAGCAGTTGAAAAATGGGAAGAAATATTCCAAAGGGGCCAGGCAAAACAACAAAACCCCAGCACAATATTAACAAAAGATCCAACTTGCAAGAGAGCTAGTATGAAACAAGATATTGAAGTGTTAGGCAACTACTGCAGCAATAACACTGCTTAATAAGGAAACCAATCATGCTGATCTGAAGGTCAGAGCCTGAGTGGCGCAGCAGACTAATGCTACTGTTAAAAAGTAGTATTTAGCTTCCAGCTGCCTGCAATTACTGCGAGTTCAGTTCTCACCAGGCTCGAGGTTGACTCAGCCTTCCATCCTTTCTAAAGTGGGTAAAATGAGGACCCAGATTGTGGGGGCAATAAGTTGACTTTGTATAAAATATACAAAAGTATGAAGGCTATTGCTTAACGCATTGTAAGCCGCCCTGAGTCTCCGGAGAAGGGCGGCATATAAATTTTAAAAAAAAAGGTACAATATCTGAAAATCTCACAATCCCTGAAGCTGACCTGTGGTGGCATCAGTGGAGAGGGGGGTGGAACGTTTGCGTCCCGAGACTCCATAGAGGTTGAACTTGTATCTACGAGAAGGAGCCAAGTTGGTCACCGTGATTTCACGGGACTCTCCCTCCACTTGTAACGCTTGGGGTTGACCATCTGCATCCTTGTACTGGATTAGGAATGACTCAAAGCTCCCAGTGGGGACAGTCCAATGGAGTCGGACAGAATCACTCATGACATCAAGGGCTGAGAACTCTCCTAGGCTGGGTTGGACAGGAATTGGCTCCCCTGAGTCTCTAATGTGGGCTAAAGCAGAGAAATAAAAAAGAGCTTAGTTATAAAAAGTTCACAACATATAGGCAGATTTAACCATAGTTTCAATTGGGAAACTGTGATCATCCTAGATCAGGCCAACTTCAAAAATGCCAGGGAATTTCTAGAAGCCTGGCACTCTGACAAATCAGCCATCAATAGAGATTAACAACATCTACAGCAGAGGTGGGTTCCAGCAGGTTCTGACCAGTTCTGGAGAACCGGTAGCGGAAATTTTGAGTAGTTCGGAGAACCGATAAATACCACCTCTGACTGGCCCTGCCCCCATTTATTCTCTGCCTCCCGAGATCCAGCTGATCAGGAGGGAATGGAGATTTTACAGTATCCTTCCCCTGCCATGCCCACCAAGCCACGCCCACCAAGCCATGCCACGCCCACCAAGCCACACCCACAGAACTGGTAGTAAAAAAATTTAAAACCCACCACTGATCTACATATGCAAAAAAGACAATCAGCCAACCCAAAAGAGAAAAAGACTCCAGCACCTCTCCACCGCTAATCAGCACCCAGATCAGCATTGATTAACCCTAAGGTTAACTTCAGACCAACAATCAAGTAAGCAATACCCCAATCAACAAACTAAGGTACCAAAGAGCCATCAGGAAACGGCCCAACCAAAGAATCCCTAAGAGTGTCCCCACACCCACAGAATCAGGCAAAACACCAGAATATAAACCAACAACAAACTCCTTACTAGCACTGATGATGTTGCCTAGATAGGATAATGAAACATCTGCAAGAAAACAATCATGCTCAGAGAGCCTCAAGGACCCCTCATTTCAACCCTGAGCTGCAAATATTCGCCTTAATAAAGGAGCCTTGGTGTTGGATATGCAATCCATTAGCTGCAACGTTCAGTAAAATTGCTGCTTGTTAAATATTTGAAAAGTTCCAAATCCTGAAGCTGACCTGTGGTGGCATCGGTGGAGAGCGGGCTGGATCGCTTGCGCCCAAAGACTCCATAGAGGTTGAACTTGTATCTGCGAGAAGGAGTCAGGTTGGTCACTGTGACTTCACGGGAGTCTCCCTCCACAGGCAAGGCTTGGGGTTGACCATCTGCATCCTTGTACTGGATCAGGAATGAGTCAAAGCTTCCAGTGGGGACTGTCCAATAAAGACGGACAGTATCGCTTGTGACATCCAGGACTGAGAACTCCCCCAGGCTGGGCTTAATCACTATGGTCTCATCTGGTTTCTCCTTTTTTGGTTCCTGAACTGCAGCTATAGGGGACAGGGAATAAAAAAAAAGTTGTTGTCAGCACCATTTCTCACTAAGACTGCTTTCCCTTGTAACTTGCAGTAAATCTTTCCGAAAAAATACTGGAGATAAACCTGTAGGCTTTCTATGCATATTCTTTGCATGTTCATAATAGTTCTTCTATTAATGGTTAACTTTCACTGATTTCTCTCTTGTACAAAGTGAAGATGTACTGCAAGATGACAAGAAAACATTAGGAAACGCTTTCCTATTTTTTTACATAGTAAAAGAGAAAGAAGAGGAGCTTTTTATGATTGAAGGAATGAAAGCTGCCTGGCTCACAGGGGTGAAATCCAGCAGGTTCTAACAGGTTCTGGAGAACCGGTAGCGGAAATTTTGAGTAATTCGGAGAACCGACAAATACCACCTCTCGCTGGCCCCAGAGTGGGGTGGGAATGGAGATTTTGCAATATCCTTCCCCTGCCATGCCCACAAAGACATGCCCACAGAAACAGGAGGGAAAAATTTTGAATTTTACCCCTGGGTTCATGGTATTGCTAACCTGTTACGGCATCTACAATGAGAGGTCCAAGGCGCTGTGTCCCCAAAATGCCATAGAAGTTGAATGTGTATCTTTGGGAGGGAACCAAATTGGGAATAATGACTTCGCGGGAATCTCCGTCAATATGCAAGGCTTGATCGTTGCCTTCTAAGTCTTGATACTGGACCAAAAAGGAATCAAATCTGCCTGAAGGGACTTTCCATGTAAGATGGGCAGAGTTGCTGGTCACCTCTGATACAGCCAGATCCCTGAGGACAGTTTTGTGGACGGATACATCCTCCTGTGATCCTGTGGAAACAAAAGATAGCCACCATCTTTGAGATCTCTAGCTCCTGTCCATCTTTCAAGACACCGGTTATAGCAATAGCAATAGCACTCAGACTTATATACCGCTTCATAGTGCTTTTACAGCCCTAGCTAAGTGGTTTACAGAGTAAGCTTATTGCCTGGTGAGATTCGATCTGCCAAACTGCTGGCAGCCGGTGATCAGCAGAAGTAGCCTGCAGTACTGCACTCTAACCACTGTGCCACCACAGCTCTATGTTTTAAGTTTGCAGTCCTAGGTTTAGCTGTGTGCAGATCTGTATAAATTTCATCCTTTTTATTATTTACTTTACAATAATAAAGCAATATATTGGCGAACTGTTTCTTTCATAGATTATATTTGGCTGGCTGTATTCCCAAGCCTAGGGCTCTAAATGTGTTAAGGGCCTTGTTTCCTGATTTTATTATTAACTGGCCAAATATCTCAGCTGCTGTGTATATTTATTTTGGATGTTTTTATATTGTTTTATATTTTTGGAATTCTAAGCTGCCCCGAGTCATTGATTGAGATATGTGGCTATAGAAACAGAATAAATAAATATAAAAACATAACGAGTGATAAAAATCCATGTTCATTCGCAATGGCAACTCTTCCTAATTTACATAACTTTCACACATCCCTGTGAATAAATAATGTCACGAGAAAGCATATTTTAATGCACACATCATAGTGCAGACTTTTAGAATGGGTATTTGCCCGGTCTGTCTTTTTCCTCCACAGGAACATTCATTTTTGCATCCACCTCCTTGGAAACATACTTCTTTGTCAGATGCATCTCTCACAACGTTTCCCTTTTGTCATTCGCCATCAACTCGATCTGCAGGGTTGGCTCTTTCGATTTTGGTCAAGATGCAAATATACACTTACTATCACATGGAGGCTGGTCGTGAGAGAAGCTGAAATCAAGCATTATCCTTGGGAGAAAGCAACTGGGTAGGGAAGGAAAGTCACATGTCTTGCAGGGAAGTTCTGTGGCTCTCTTAACCTCACTCTGTCAAGGACCTCGGAGTACTCATCTCAAACGATCTAAGCGCCAGAGCTCACTGTAACAGCATTGCCAAAAAGGCATTAAGAGTTGTCAACCTAATCTTGCAAAGCTTCTTCTCCAGTAATATTGTACTGCAAACTAGGCAGTGGTGGGTTGCCCCTGGTTCGGACCGGTTCACAAGAATCGGTAGTAAAACTGGTGGGAGGTTCCGCCCACCGACCCCAACGTCATCAGGAAGCTTTTGCGCGTGCGGCCCTGTTGCGAACCGGTAGTAAAGGTAAGTAGAACCCACCCCTGAAACTAGGGCATACAAAACCCTTGCTAGACCAATTCTCGAATACAGCTCGTCTGCCTGGAATCTGCACTGTATATCGGATATTAATATAATTGAGAGAGTCCAAAGGTATTTCACGAGAAGAGTACTTCATTCCTCTACTCACAACCGAATACCTTGAAATTTTGGGCTTGGACAACCTAGAACTATGCTGCCTATGGTCTGACCTAAGCGTAGTACACAAAATTATCTGCTATAACCAGTGGTGGAATTCAAGTGATTTAACAACCGGTTCTCTGCCCTAATGATTTCTTCCAACAACCAGTTTTCCAAATTGCTCAGAAAGTTAACAACCGGTTCTCCCGAAGTAGTGCGAACTGGCTGAATCCCACCACTGGCTATAACGTCCTATCTGTCAATAGCTACTTCAGCTTCAACCACAACGATACAAGAGCACACAATAGATACAAACTTAAGGTAAACCGCTCCAAACTCGATTGCAGAAAATACGACTTCAGTAACAGAGTGGTCAATGCCTGGAATGCACTACCTGACTCTGTTGTTACATCCCCAAACTCCCATAACTTTAACCTTAGACTGTCTGCTGTTGATCTCACCCCATTCCTAAGAAGTCTGTAAGGGGGGTGCATAAGCGCACCGGCGTGCCTACCATCCCTGTCCTACTGTCTCCATTTATTTGTACCCATTTATTGTGTTTATATTTATGTTTATACTTATACCTGTTATCTTGTACATGTTTGACAAACTAACTAACTAACTAAATAAATAAATAAATAAATAAATGAAATAAATTCCACTGACCTGTGGTGAAAGTTATAGAGGCAGGACCCAGACGTTCCTGGTTGGAGATGCCATAGAGATCTATTGTGTATCTGTGGGAAGGAGTCAGGTTGGGGATAGTGATTTCATGGGAATCTCCCTCAGTGAACAGTTCTTGGAGTCTGCCCTCAGCATCCTTATATTGGATTAAAAAGGAATCAAAGTTCCCAGAGGAAACTGTCCAGGACAAGTGGGCAGAATTGCTGGTGACAGTGGCAGAAATGTCTTTAAAAGTGGCAGGAGCTTTTCCTGTGCTACCGGAACCTATGACAAAAAAACAAAAGAAAGGAAAACAAGGAATATCATTTTAATAGAATACGTTGCTTTAATAACAACAACAGCCACAATTTATTAAACTTGAGCCATCTGACTCAAGTTTAATAAGATGCAAGCTCCCCAGAATGCTTGGAGGGGGAGGAGATATACATTTTCCAAATTGATAACAAGTAAATAAATAAGTGAGCAATGCTGACAGAAAGACAATGCCAGAAGATCAGAACAAGGCTTAGAAAGTCCTTGATAAACTCCTGTAAAAATGGAGAATTGCAAGTAGCTAGGCTGTGGAGACCTCTGGGCGGGAAAAGATCATCATACAGTTGAAATGCCGTTTGCAAATGTTCAGAATCATGAAATACGATGTTCATTGTGTGAGGGAGGAATGTCAGTGAAATGATCTATAATGTAATTATGATAGTGACCAAAATAATTTTATAAGCAATAATTGTAGCAGTAGCAGTAATAAATCTACTTCATTGGACCTGCTCAAAAACTGCATTGCCTCAGCTTATTATCAAAAAGAAAGATTTTTAGACAAACAAATTAGACTAGCAAATATAGTGCCTTAATGTTGTTTGAAGCATGATGGCTGCCTATCTTGTATGAAGGTGTTTTGTTTGGACTATTTCAACAATGTTATCCACAGTCTGAATCCTGCAAATAGAGCAACTGATCATTTTCTTTGGAAGGCCATTTCAGTTACAACAGTTCAGTGTTTCTCAATCTTGGCGACTTTAAGATCAGTGAATTTCAACTCCCAAAACTAGTTGCAAAGCTGTCAATTTGTTGCAAAATCAAATCCAGAAAGCACACACAGGTAAACTGATTCAGCAGGCTTCATTAACTTCTTTATATACATAAAACACATGAAGACAAATGTACAATACCAATAGCAGATTCTTCCAACGTGGTAGCAGTTACAAGCAAAACACAAGCAGAGTACAGCAGACTAATTTCAGTTCTCAGCACACGCACAGAGCTGAGCCATGCCCAGCCTCCTTCCAGTTTCAGTTTCCAATTCAGCTCCCATTGGCTGATCTGTTGCCATGCTTATTCATTGGCTGACCTTGTTACCATGTCTTCCCAGTTATGAATATTTTGACAAAAGCTATGTTTAAAAGAATACTATCATAATTTTGAACAGTTGCCAAATGGGGCAGTTGGTAAGCAAGGGCTACCTGTGTCTGAACTTTGGGAACTGAAATCCACACATCTTAAAGTTGCTAAGGTTGAGAGACACTTAAGAACACTGAGGGTTTTAAAGAAAAGTCTGGACAGCCACCTATTTGAAATAGTATAGGACAGCGATGAGTAAACTTTTCGCCATCGTGTGCCAGAAGTGTGTGTGTGGGGGGGTGTCACATCCATAATTCTATGCGCCCCGCCCCTGCGCATGCGACCCCCCCCACGACCCCCCCGCTGCTGGCATGTGATGGTCCAGTAGGCCCGTTTTTCTCTCTCCTCAGGCTCCAGAGCCTTTCTAGGAGTCTGGGGAGGGCAAAAACAGCCTTCCCCACCACACTGGGGGTCCTCCAGAGGCAGGAAACAGCCTGTTTCCCTACTTTTGGTGGGCCCAGAAGGCCCAGAAATCAGCTGGCCGGCACACACATGTGCCTACCAATAGGGCTACGTGTGCCAGCTGTGGCACACGTGCCATAGGTTCGCCATCACGGGTATAGGATCTCCTACTTGAGCAGGGGGTTGGACTAGAAGACTTCCAAGGTCCCTTCTAGTTCTATTCTGATATTGATTGATTGATTGATTGATTGATTGACACTGTACTAGTTGATCTGGCTTTGCACAACATCTCATTTCCAATTCATGACAACTACTGTGCTCAGAAGCCATTGCTTACTTGGGATGACTTCCAAAGACACGGGGCCGAAGGGCTTACGGCCTAGGAGAACATAAAAGTTGAATTTGTATTTTCGGGAAGGCACCAAATTGGAAATCGTGGCTTCTCGAGAGTTCTTGTCCATTTTAAGCAGCTTGGGCTTCCCCTCGGCATCTTTATATTGGATCACAAAGGAGTCAAAAGGCCCAGTGGGGGCACCCCAAGAAAGGTGAACTGAAGTGTCTGTGACTTCTAGAAGAGAGAAATGTCCCGGCCTGGGCTCTTTGGGTTCTGCCTCTGATAAAAAAAAAGGAAAGAGAAAATGATGGTTAGGAATTTCTTGGAAGAAGAGGAAAGCACGGATGATGGGAGAAAACAGGGCTGTATGTATGAGTGTTGCAGATGTCACTTATGGGTGAATAAATAAAATATACCTTGTTACACTGTGTTTACATAGGAAAGGAAGAAAGCTTGGTTTGCAAAAATTAGTTTTAGTCTGTTCAAAAGCTAATGGCTTGGGAAAAATTCAGAACAAGGATCACAGAGGTGAGCACAGGCCGTCCTCGATTTACAACAGTTCGTTTAGTGACTGTTGGAAGTTGCAAGGCCACTGAAAAAAGCGATTTATGGCTGTTTTTCACACTTATGACTGTTGCAGCAAAATGCAGATATTTCACAACTGGCTCATATTTATGACGGTTGCTGGGTCCCTTTTGTGACCTTCTGACAAGCAAAGTCAATAAGGAAGCCAAAGTCACGTAACAACCGTGTTATTTAATTAAGAACTGCAGTGATTCACTTAACAACGGTGGCAAGAAAGGTTGTAAAATGGGATGAAAAACTCACTTAGCAACTGTCTCACTTGGCAACAGAAATCTTGGGC
>WNWU01000120.1:746017-764801 GCA_012654045.1 Ptyas mucosa | reverse complement strand
TCTATTCTATTCTATTCTATTCTATTCTATTCTATTCTATTCTATTGGAATTGATACAAATATCATATCTAGACAACATGTTTAACTTGGCTTTAAAATCCATAATTGCTGCATTCACATAACATGCAATGTCCAGGCAAATACCAGTAATTCTTGACTTACAACTATTCGTTTAGTCACTATTCGAAGTTACAACAGCAGTGAAAAGAGTGACTTATGTCTATTTTTCACGCAACCATTGCAGCATCCCCATGGCCACATGATCAAACATTCGAATGCTTGGAACTGGCCCGTATTTATGATGATTATAGTGTCCCAGAGCCATGTGATCCCATTTTGTGACCTTCTGACAAGCAAAGTCAATGGAGGAGTCAGATTCACTTAACAACCATGTCCCTAACTTAACAACTGCAGTGATTCACTTAACAACTGTGGTAAGAAAGTTCGTAAAATGGGGCAAAATTCACTTAATAACTGTGCTGCTTAGGAACATAAATTTTGGGCTCAATTTTGGTCATAAATCGAGGACTATCAGTACAGTTAGTTTTCGACTTATGGCCAGTCTCCAAGTGACCATTTGAAGATCCAACGGACCCGCCTTGGGGGTACTTAAAACCCGCATTCAAAGTTCCAACTGTCACCCCCTCAGTCACATGACAGAGCCTCAGTTGCTTGGCAACCAGGTCTCATTTACGGCTGTTTGCAGCATCCCACAGTGACATGGCCCTATTTTACATCGTTTTTGCCCAAACGTGACATTTTACTTCCAATTTTGGCAAAACTGCGCCCAATGTTCACTTAACGATCACCACACAAATGGTAGTAACATCGAATTTGTCACGTGATGGATCCTCTTTACAACCATCACAAATTACAACCGTGATAGGCAGACTCTATTGTGGTAGTAACTCATGGACTATCTGTCATCCATTTTATGGCTCACTGTGATAGTTCACTCAACCAGGGCTGGTTTTCACACAGTGGGAGGTAGAAGCTGCCCGACAATATTGTGGGAATCAGCCCTAAGGTTCAGTTCAACAGAGTGATATGCTAGCCAGACATGTATCAGAGCTAATCTTAGGTTCCCTTCATTTCGGAAAATAAAAACCTAGAAATCTCAGCTAAATGGCAAGACAGACATTTGGAGGTTGTGGTTTGGAGGTGTGAAGGTGGTGGCAACAGCAGCAGTGGCAATAATAGCAGAGCAACGACATAAACTGGCTTGACACTGAAAGTCAACATTGCTGGAACGGAAGCTGAAAAGAAAGTTTTCAGCCACATAAATACAACATCAAGGCAAGAACCGGAAGCCTGGAAGATTAAAGTGATTAAAAACACAAAAAGACTTCACTTGAACAACTATCAACACCTGACTGTGGCTGAAAAGAAAGTGAGTGGCTTGTTAAAAATTCAAATAACATATAAGACGGGAGATTCAAATAACATATAAGACCAGGACAACGCGCTACCCAAAGATAATTTTTAGCATGATTTCAACACCCACACGTGAATGTTTTGATGGTCTGATTTTGATCTCTTCAGTTTTGACACACCCTGGCTTTCACTTGTATCTATGTGAGCCAATATGTTGAGAAATGTTTTACCAAATTGTGTAAAACCTTTCAGTAAATCAGGAGAATATTGGACGTAAACTTATATATAACAGGCAGGGGCTGCTGTGGGGTGATATTGGAGAAATTATTCTTTCTCAGGATCACTGTAAAGATAAAAATGGGAATGTCTTGAGAAGAAAGTCAGGTTTTAAATTATTAAGAAATAATTCAGTATATTTCAGTCACTTCTCTGTGTTCTCTAAGCTCTTTAGAATTATCCACAATTGTAATAAAATCCTTCCTTGTGTGATTGAATTTAGTGGAAAAACATCCCATAGTTTGCAAGTAGACATCAGAGGAACTCTGGACAACATAGAAAAGATGGACGGGAAGCACTTTGGGTATAAGAAGTGGCGTGTAGAAAACCAGAACAGATCAAACAAACTGGAACAACAAGTAAAGGTGCATTTTGGCTTGGAGAAGAAATTAGCTGGTGGAGGTTGCAACGTCTGCGTGAAAGCAATATGGCGAAGAAGAAAGACTTTCTTTTAAGGGAGGAAAATAGCCAGCAGCCTACCATCCAAGCAACTTTGGGGAGGACGTGAAAGCAACGTGTGATTACATATTTGGCCATGTGTGGGTGCCACAGAAGCTCGACTTTGCAACAACATAAACAAGGCATGTGATGCAACTATTATAGGCAAAAGGAGAGAGAAAACTGCCATGGTGGATGGCGGCCCTACCAACCCTGGTACCTGTGGCAGTTATAAAAGAGTATGACTTAGAGGAATGTCCTTTCATGACACCATGAATTTCCATCAAGTAGGTTGTCCCAGGTGACAATCCGGTGATGGTCGCCGTGGAAGCATCCCCAGGGACCACTAACTCCTTTCTTTCTCCAGTCACCATGTTTCGGTAGCGGATGACCACATGGTCAGAGATCCCTCTCACGCTGTCCAAAGACACTTCAATGTGGTCTGGGGAGCTGGTCACCACCGTTGGCTTGGCATGGTCCGGACGGAGGTATCCATCTGAATAGACACTCTCTGCTTCGGTTATTGGGAATTCCCTTTTCGGAGGCAAGTTGCTGGTTTCTTGGACAAGACGTTCTTCAACCCTCTCTTGAAATTCGATGGGCTTCACCCGTTTGAGGTAGAGGTAGATGTCCCTGGCCACACTCTGGATTGTCTGGTTGCCTCGGAGAGGGAAATTGATAGCCCGGAGGTAGCTCTCAAGCCGTTCAAGGAGGGTCCCATTGTATGGGGACAGTTTGGATGAGATATTCTGGGTCATTCTCTTCAGGAAGTGCTCCTTAGTCAATAAGGTGGTGTTGGTGGGGCGGCGACCTGGATGTGGTTTAGTGCCTGGTTTCTTCTCTTCAGGCTCAGAAGAGGGAGTGTCTGGCTTTTTATGGGAAGAGGGGGGTGGTGTCAAGTAGTTGCGACTTGGTTGAATTGGAGCTGGTGCTGGTGGGATTGAAAATGCAGGAGGTTATGGCAAAGTACTCAGCGGGAACAAGTCATGGAGGTGAGATGTATGGCTATTGACTAGAAATACAGGTAGTCCTTGACTTACAACAGTTTTTTTAGTGTCAATCTGTAATCTACAAATGTCACTGAAAAAAAGGACTTACTTAGGACCATTTTTCACACTTATGACTGTTGCAACATCCCCATGGTCACATGGTCAAAATGCAGATGCTTGGCAACTGACTCATATTTATGACAGTTGCAGTGTCCCGAGGTCATGTGATCATTTTTTTGGGGTGACCTTCCAAACAAGCAAAATCAATGGGGATGCCAGATTTGCTTAACAACCGGGTTACTATCTTAACAACTGCTGTGATTCACTTAACAACGGTGGCAAGAAAGGCTGTACAATGGGGCAGAATTCACTTAACAACTGTCTCGTTTAGCAATAAGAAACTTTGGGCTCAACTGCGGCTGTAAGTCGAGGACTACCTGTATGCTAGCTATTTAACCTAGCTTTTTAATTTCCCCACCACTGGGCATTCAGAAAGTATTCAGACCCCCTTCACTTTTGTCAATTTTGTTATGCTGCAGACCAGGGGTGAAATCCAGCAGGTTCTGACAGATTCTGGAAAACCGGTAGTGGAAATTTTGAGTAGTTCAGAGAATCGGCAAATACCACCTCTCGCTGGCCCCAGAGTGGGGTGGGAATGGAGATTTTGCAGTATCCTTCCCCTGCCATGCCCACCAAGCCACGCCCACCAAGCCATACCACACCCACCAAGCCATGCCCACAGAATCAGTAGTAAAAAAAATGGATTTCACCACTGTTGCAGACTGATTCTACAGTTGTTGAAATTCTTTTTTCCCCTCATTATTAAAAGGAAAAAAACTGAAATATCATATTGGCATAAATATTCAGACGGGGGGGGGGGGGGTTTCTAAAATTTTTTTACTACCAGTTCTGTGGGCATGGCTTATTTTGTGGGCGTGGCTTGATGGTCATGTGACAATTATTTAGGATTTAGCAGAGGTACTGGTCTTCCAGGCTTTTAACTGCTTGCAGAGCTGTACCGATCTACCCATTTATTTTTTGCAGGCACTGGTCTACCCATTTATTTTTGCAGGCACTGGTCTACTCATTTGTTTTCTTTTACCACTGATCAGCTGTAGGGCGGCCCTTTGAAGCCCCCCGGCAAGAGTTTAAACCGTTTTTTTCCTCTAGCCGTCAGCTGGGACTCAGGAGGCAGCAATAGATTGGGGGTGGGGCCAAATAAAAGGTAAGAATAACCCGGGGTGGGGGGGCATGGGGGGGGCAGAACCAGTTCAATGATGTTGTATCGTCACCGCTGTCGGCTCGGGAGAACCAGGCCAAACCGGGAGGAAGCCACCACTGATTCAGACCCTTTGCAACAACACGTGAAACTCAGATGCCTCCCATTTCTCTTGATCTTTGCTGGCATGTTTCTACACCTTGAAGGGAGTCCACCTGTGGTAAATTAAATCGTTTGGACATGATTTGGAAAGGCATTTTAATTTTTTTTTCTTTTTAATAAATTTACAGATATTTTTAAAATTCCTGTTTCACTTTGTCATGATGGGGTACTGAATGTAGATCAATGAAGGGGAAAAATGAAGTTCGACAACTGTAGAATCAGGCTGCAGCATAGCAAAATCGACAAAAGCGAAGGGGCTCTTAATACTTTCTGAATGCACTGTTTAAATTGGAAGCTGGCACATCCCACTACAAAAGTTAGGCTTGGTGACTTATCCATGCTGCCGATCCTGAATTTCCTCAAAGCTGCAATATAAACAGATGGAGTTAGTGTCGGTCTTTTTATACATTGCATCCAGGAAACTCCCGTGGTCTGTTTTTCAGAGATCTGTGGATTGCATAGAGGAAGTTCAAATAAAGAAAAGACATTGCAATCATAACTGTTGAAGGAAGGGGAAAAAATGAAGACTTGAAAAATGAGTAGAAAAAGGTAATGTAACTATGAGGAAAGGCTTCCATAGTGAAAGAATGCAGAAACCCTTTTCACTAACCCTTTCACACTTATTTCTGGTCATTTCAACACACCCTGCAATGCAAATAAAGCTTAAATGAGCCATTATTGACCAAACAACGGAAGAATGTTTTGTCTAAGAATGCTGAACAATCCGGGCTGCTAATTTGTTCACAGAACCATAAAACATAAATGTTTTTGTGGGAAGCTGTGAAACTGAAAGCCAAAGATTCTAGGTTAGCCTGGAGAATCAAGGATCAAGGATGCTGTTACAGACAAATTTGGGACAGAAAAATTGTACTCTGGAGAACAAACATTCTTAAAATTCTGCCCCAAATCAATATTTTATTTATTTATTTATTTGTTGTCATATTTATATGCCGCCCTTCTCCCGAGGGACTCGGGGCGGCTCACAGAATAAAACAACCCAACAATAAATAGAATTAAAATGTTAAAATCCAATTTAAAAACCCCAAATCCCCCAAATTAAAATGCACGGCAGATCAGGGAATTTGCTGAAAGAGCCATGTCTTTAGGTCAGGGCGGAAGGTGCGGAGGTCGGGGGCCATCCAGAGCCCAGTGGGTAAACCATTCCAGAGGTCGGTGCGACCACAGAGAACGCCCTCATCCTGGGGGCCGACAGCCGACATTGTCTGGCCGATGGGATCCAGAGGAGGGCAGTCCTATGTGAGCGTACTGGGCGGTGGGAGGCCGGTAGGAGGTAGTCCTGCAAGTACCCCGGGCCCATGCCATGATATCGCTTAAAAGATAGCCCATGCCAATATCGCTTAAAAGCAGTGTTTTTCAACCTTGGCAACTTTAAGATGTGTGGGCTTCAACTCCCAGAATTCTCTAGCCAGTATGGCTGAGTGAGGAATTCTAGGAGTTGAAATCCACACATTTGGGCATCTATGATATTACATAATCTTGTGCCTTCCTCTGCCTTTTTTAGCTATGGTATTGGTTATTTCTCATCACATGGTCACCAGATGGGGAGAACTCAACACATGGCTACCATTTGGGGTAGTATCTCTGAGATGCTGGTCACTTCACACAAAGATCCAATTAGCCCAACATGCACGATTCAGTATTCTGTGCCCTAGATAGCAGCCCAGTTCTTTTTCATTCTAGGTGTGGTCTTACTAAGGCTTTACAGAGTGGTATTAGTACCTCACTTGAACTTTATTGTATCCCTCTGTTAATGCAATTTAGGATTGCGCTGGCTTTTTTGGCTGCTGCTGCACACTGCTGACTCATATTTAAGTGCTAATGACCAAATAACTGCGAAGAATATAAATCCTTCCATTCCCCACCAATCAGTTAAAACTGAAGAAGCTTCTTGAATGAGAAGCAAAATGTTTTCAAAGGGAAAAAAAAAACCCCAAGAAAGTCTAGTTGCCTTTCAGAAAAAGCACCTTTGGGACAACCTGGATGATTGAGAATCTCGACAGACATTTACAGACAAAAGGAAGTTCTAGAGCAGTGATGGAGAACCTTTTTGGCACCGAGTGCCCAAACCGGAACATGTGTGCATTTGCGTGCATATGTGTGCACCAGAGCACCGGAAACCCAAAGACCAGCTGGCCGGCGCGTGCATACCGGTTTTTTGGCCATTTTCCCAGCCATTTTCTGGCTGTTTTCCAGGCCATTTTCTGGCCGTTTTTGACTGGGAGAAAGGCCCCAAAACAGGCCAGAAAATGGCTGGAATAAAGGCCGTTTTTCAGGCCGTTTTCAGGTGAAGACCAGCTGGCGAGTGCCGGAAACCAGAAGAGCAGCTGGTGACAGTGCATGTGCCCACGGAGAAGACTCTGCGTGCCACCTCTGGCACACATGCCATAGGTTCGCCATCACGGTTCTAGACCGAGACAGTCAAGACACTAGTGATCTACCTGTGGTGCTGACAACAATGCTGGTGGCTCGGCTGTTCTCACCACTCTGACGGGCAACCAAGGTGATGCGGTAACGCGTTCTGCTCTCCAGGTCTTCGAGGGTGACACGCTCAGGGGCTGCGGGCAGCTCTATACGTTTCATGGCTTGAACGGGTCGAGTGGGAACCAGAGGGACGTAGCTGAGGATGTAGCCATCAGGGCGAGAGGTAGGTGGTTCCCATTGCAAGGTCAAGGAGTTTCCCGACACTTGTGGTGACTGCAGGCCAGTGGGAGGAGCCACTCCTGGGGAAAAGGAAGAGATACATGAAACACAAAACGTTGCAATGGGAGTGGGAATAAGGGTCGGGAACAACAGGAGGTGGAAAGAGATGGGCTTGTTAACGAAAGGAGTAAACAAGAGTAGGGGTACCACATCTGGCCTGTAAAATCAAAATGGTAGCAGAGCTAGAAAAAAAATAGTATAGATCTTTGCTGCCATCTAGTGGTCATCAAGACCCTTGTCTCTTGCTGCCATCTAGTGGTCAAGACCCTTTTTCAAGAGGCAACTGGACTTTTTTATTTTGGTTTCCTTGAAGACGTTTCACTTCTCATCCAAGAAGCCTCTTCAGTTCTGACCGAACGATGGAGAATGGAAGGATTGATATTCCTTGCAGTCATCTGGTTGTTAGCAGGCTTTCAGAAAGTCATCGAGGCCACTTGGAGGTTTACCTCAGGGTCACCTGAATAGTGCAAATAGGTGTGGAACCTTTTTGGAACCGCTGAAAGGACTGTGTTGCAAAATTTTCCATTCGCCACCATTCAGTCAGAACTGAAGAAGCTTCTTGGATAAGAAGCAAAACGTCTTCAGGGAAAAACAAAGAAAGTCCAGTTGTCTTTTGAAAAAAAAAACACATTTGGAACAAACATGACTTGGATGACTGAGAATCTCCATAGACATTAAGACTCTTGCATCCCAGATTAGTTATTCCTAAACAAGGAATAACAGGAGCTGCAGCTATTTAATGCAAGTAAGGATCAAATGCAGAGAAAGTAGTATAACAAACTGGGAGATATAAACCATTATTCAATAATGGCCTGATTTACCTCCTCTTAAACTAGCATAATTAAATCCATTTCAATGCATTTTTCCCTCTTACTAATTTTATAGATGATTAGAACAGGTCCCGTCAGGACTTTAATGAGGATGTTCACTCTTTTGATTTATTTATAATGATATTTGGAGAATAAAAATGGGGGGGGGAATAGAAAGAGGAAGAAAAAAGAACACACTGAAATCTGGCAAAATATAAAAATTGCATAAAGAATTTACAAAAAATGAGAGGGAAAAAAGCATTGTAGTATTACAGAAAATCCTTGACTTACAACCAAATTTGTGGACCCCTCGCATCCTGGACCTAAACTGTTTCAATTCCTACCCTCAAAACGATGCTATAGAGCACTGCACACCAGAACAACTAGACACAAGAACAGTTTTTTCCCGAATGCCATCACTCTGCTACACAAATAATTCCCTCAACACTGTCAAACTATTTACTAAGTCTGCACCACTATTAATCTTCTCACTGATCCTATCACCCATCTCCTCCCACTTATGACTGTATGACCGTAACCTTGTTGCTTGTATCCTTATGATTTATATTGACTGTTTCCTAAAATGATTTGATTGCTTATTTGTACAATATGACTATCATTAAGTATTGTATCTTATGATTCTTGATGAAGGTATCTTTTCTTTTATGTACACTGAGAGCGTATGCACCAAGACAAATTCCTTGTGTGTCCAATCACACTTGGCCAATAAAAAATTCTATTCTGTTCTGTTCTGTTCTGTTCTGTTCTATTTAGCATCCATTCAAAGTGACAATGGCACTGAGAGAAGTGATGTATGACCAATCCTTGCATATATGACTTTCGCAGTGGCCCCCCCACAGTCATGTGATCATGTTTCTGTTGCTTAGCAACCGGCGTGTAATTACACCGTTGCAGCATCCTGGGGAATCATGTGATTGCCACTTGCAATCTTCCCAGACAGCTTCTGACAAGCAAAATCAAAAGGTCAACTGGATTTGCTTAACGACTGCATGATTCACTTAATGACCATGACAAAAAAGGTCAGAAAAATCAGCCGCAGTCCTGTGATAACAATGTCATGGCTTAGCGAAGTAAATTCTAGTCTCAATCTTGGTTGTAAGTAGAGGAGTACCTGTATTCTTTAGAAGTCCCATTAAACTGGAGACGGTGTTTATTATTTGATTGATGTGATCAGCTTCATGGTACGCAAATATTACATGATGAAGTCAGCTGGAATATTATGAGCATTTTTTTTCCCAAACCTATCAATTTATTTGTGCCATGTAATAGCTTTCAAAATGGCTTCTGGCACGACTCATACTTCTCTTCATTTACCATGATGCAGCAGTGAAATCTAAAATTTGTTATTACCGATTCTGTGGGTGTGGCTTGGTGGTGGTGGGGTAATGTGACTGGGTGGGCAGGGCCATTATTTATTTTTTTTACTTTTAAAACCATTTTTTCTACAATCTCTTCGGTGAAGAGGTTGTAAAAAAATGCTTTCAAAAGCCTCTGACGATCCAAGCTGAGCTGCACGATCATCAGAGGCTTTTTTTTTTACTTTTAAAAGCATTTTTTCGGTCGAAGAGGTTGTAGAAAAAATGCTTTTAAAAGTAAAAAAAAATGCCTCTGATGATTGTGAGGCTCAGCTGGGCCTGGGGGTGGGGGGGGGCAGGGATTTTTGCTACCGGTTCTCCGAACCACTCGCCTCCATCACTACCAGATCGGGTGATCCGGTCCGAACCGGGAGCATTTCACCCCTGCCATGATAGCACTATTAGTACCAGATATTCCCTAACTTACAACAATTTGTTTAGTGATTATTCGAAGTTACAACGGCACTGAACAAGTGACTTATGGTCATTTTTCACATTTATGACCATTGTAGCATCCCCGTGATTTACATTTGTATGCAGGACAACTGGTTCATGACGGTGTCAGTGATCCCCTTTTGTGACCTTCTGACAAGCAAAGTCAATGGGGAAGCCAGATTCACCTAACAACTGTATTATTAATTTAACAGCTGCAGTGATTCACTTAACAAATATGGGCAGAAAAGTCGTAATGTGAGGCAAAATTCACTTAACACATTTCTCACTTAACAACTCAATTGTGGTCATAAATCGAGGACTACCTATAATTCATAAATGAAATGGACTGCTTATGCATAAAGAGACTATATTATGTAATTAACAAGGTGCCTGAAATATACCGGGCAAGCAACAATATTGTAGCAACTTCTGCTTTTTAGCTAGTTACAAGCAAATGGCTGTTTTCCTGCTTGGGTAATCAAATAAAGTATAAAAGCAAGCTGAATAAATCGTTTGGGGTTCTTCCAGTTTTATGTGAGGACCCATTTTTGACCAGATCTGAATAAATGTGTGACTTAGAGAGAATAGACCAGATCTAGATTTCCTGCTTGACAAGGAGAAGGGAATTTGCATGAACATGGAACAGTTCAACGAAGGGGAAAACAATGGAGAATGCGGGAGGCAGACAGAAATGGAGTCACGGCTTCAGACTACATACGCGTACGCACGGTCTGGGTGACAGGGGGTCCGTAGTGTTGCCCTTTTTCTACCCGAACGGTGACTGTGTATTCCTCCCCCGGATTTAATCCTTTGTATTCAAAGGTCCTTTCGGTGCCAGACAGGTGAATGGATTCGCCCGCCCGAGGATCCTTCTGCAGGTTGGAAAGGAAAAAAAAGAGACAGAGTGATACCACACAACATACAGATACTTGTGAGCAGGGCTGTCAAACTCGATTTCATGGAGGGCCGCATCAGGGCTGTGTTTGACCTCGGGGGACCGGGGTGGGCGTGGCCAGGATGGGCGTGGCCAGCGCGACGTCACTCGTGTTGGGGGTTCCTGTGGTGGCCCGAGAGCTCTGCCAGTGAAAATGGGCTATGATAGCCTCCTGCAACCCTCTGTCAGTAAAAACGGTGCTCGGGAGAGCCTCACACGGCCTTCCCGAGCTCTGTTTTCACTGGCAGAGGTATCGCAGGCCATCCTTTTCTGTTTCCAGGGCGCCTCACAGGCCAGATCTAAGCACCCCGCAGGCCGGATCCGGCCCCCGGCCCTTGAATTTGACACCCCTGCTCATGAGTGTCTCATTAATCATTTTGTTTGAAATGAGATTAGGAAGGGAGGGGAAAGAGAGATTAGTCTGAGAAATCTTTCAAGGAATCCAGCCTCCTAAATTCTGAATAAGGTAGGCCTCCGCTTACAACTGTTCGTTTAGTGACCGTTCGAAGTTACAACAGCATTGAAAAAAGGGACTTGTGATGGTTTCCCACACCTACAGCAGTTGCAGCATCCTGATGGTCACATGATCAAAATTCAGACGTTTGGCAACTTACTGACACCTATTTATGACGGTTGCAGTGACCTGAGGTCATGTGACCACTTTTTGCGAATTTCTGACAAGCAAAGTCAATGGGAGAAACCGGGGTGAAATGTAAAATTTGTTACTACTGGTTCTGTGGGCGTGGCTTGGTGGGGTAATATGACTGAGTGGGCGTGGCCAACTTTTTTTTTTACTTTTAAAACCATTATTTCTACAATCTCTTCAGCTGAAGAGGTTGTAAAAAAATGCTTTTAAAGCATCTGACGATCCCAGCTGACTTGCTTGATTGGCAGAGGCTTTTTTTCCTTTTAAAACATTTTTTCTATAACTTCTTCCACCGAAGAGGTTGTAGAAAAAATGCTTTTAAAAGCCTCTGATGATCCCAGCTGAGCCACGCGATCATCAGAGGCTTTTTTTTTTAACTTTTAAAAGCATTTTTTCGGCCGAAGAGGTTGTAGAAAAAATGCTTTTAAAAATTAAAAAAAAGCCTCTGATGATTGTGTGGCTCAGCTGGGCATGGGGCGGGGGCAGGGATTTTTGCTACCGGTTCTCCAAACCACCCGCCTCCATCGCTACCAGATCCGGTCCGAACCGGGAGCATTTCACCCATGGGAGAAACCAGATTCATTCAATGACCGTGTTAGTAATTTAACAACTGCAGTGGTTCACTTAACAATTGCGGCAAGAAAGGTTGTAAAACGGGGCAAAACACACTTAACAACCTTCTCGCTTAGCAACAGAAATTTTGGACTGAATTGTGGTCATAAGTCGAGGAGTATCTGTTTCTGTTTCACTGTGTGTCGAGAAAACACCACTGCTATTTCTATTTCTTTATAGGAGAGGGTGTTCCTGCACACGCACACTTAAAACAAAGGTTACCAAGTTAGATCTTCAAAATGCACACATACTTAGGCACCACAACTAGCTTTAAATTAAGTGTTCCTTTACTGCATATTCCCAAGGTTGCTTCCCAAAGCTATTACAAGAGGGCTTCCTGTAATAGAAGAGCCGTGGTGGTACAGTGGTTAGAATGCAGTATTGCAGGCTAACTCTGCCCACAGCCAGGAATTCGATCCTGACTGGCTCATGGTTGACTCAGTCTTTCACCCTTCCGAGGTTGATAAAATAAGGATTGTTTGGGGGGCATATGCTGACTCTGTAAACAGCTTAGAGAGTAGTGGTAGGTTGCTACCGGTTTGCCCTGGAGGCTCCGCCTACCCGTCCGGACGTCTCTGCGCATGTGCAGAAGTGGTGCGCCCAAATGCGCACCCACGCGCACCTATGATCGAACCGGTGATCGAACCGAAATTGAATCCCACTACTGTTAGAGAGTGCTGTAAAGCACTGTGAGGCAATATATATGTCTAAGTGCTATTCTTATTGCTACTGCTTCAGTAGCAGAGCGGCTATGAACTTTGCCTGACATGCAGAGCTGCTGATTCAAAAGCTGGCAGTGACGTTCCTGGAGCGACTCATTTACTGCTTCTGCCCCCTTTCCCCAATTCGCTGATTAACTATTTCATCATTTTGAGAGACAGGGATTTCACCCCAGTTTCAAAGAAGCCAAACGCATACGGTTTTGTGGAGCTTCAATGTGGTTCTCTCAATTGAGGCTTGTGCTATTTCCGCATTCACTACCCAGCATTCCACTAGAAGGTGAGCAGCCATAGGAAGTTGATGAATGAATGAATGAATGAATGAATGAATGAATGAATGAATTGACCTGGGACTGAGCTAAATCCTCCCCCTCTGTATTCCAATGATGCATTGATAAAAAAGTTAAAAATGCACCGGAAAAGTAGGTAGCTATTTTTAAAGTACATTACTTGGTGATTCACATTGAAAAGGGCAGATCTATGGTCATACACTAATGGTTGCCATCTTGACTCCCCCCCTCCTTCCCTCTCTCCTATGCACATGCATACACACACACAGAGGATATTCCTGCCGATATGAAATTAAAGGCAACAAGCAAAGTGGAGAGCACAATTTGAGCAGACACAAGCTGTAAAATCATATTTTCATGCAGCTCAGGAAAACACAAACAGAAAATGTGTTTGAGGAGAGCTGGGGCCACATAAAGGACCACATTTTCCAGCTGTGCCCTCCAGAAATGGACAGCCAGGCTGAGTGGAGTGGCCTTTAGTAGCCAAAAAAAAAAAAAAATCCCAATCATTTTCTTATAGTACGATGAATAGAAATGAGTTCTGGCTGAACCCAGATATTGAGGAACTACAGCTACCAGCATTCTCCCTGGACACACTGCCTGGGGCTGCTGGGAGTTATACATTTGGAAGGCAGCACAAGTTGGATTCTCCACTTCTGTTGCCCAAGCACATTGTCCCAAGGTGTATCTTGTTACCGTGGGTGCCACATGGATCTCATAACCGTCCACAGAAATTTCGGGGTAGTTCCACTCCAGGCGGAAAGAAGTTTCATCTCGATTTGAAACACGGACGCCAATGGATGGAATCTCTGTTTAGGCCAAGAAAAGAAGATGGTGTGTGAACATCAGAGCAGAAACCAATATTGCTTGCTTTCTTACTTTATAGTCATCTCTTCAGAACTTTGCTAAGATAAGGTTACCTTGAAGAGAGTTTACCGTTTGAGGGGAGATAGTCAGTGAGCCTCCCCCCACCCCCGAAATCAAGGTGCACACCTCTATATTCCATACTAGTTCAAACACTAGATAACATGTGCAGTGGTGGTTTCAAATTTTTTTACTACCGGTTCTGTGGGTGTGGCTTGGTGGGTGTGGCATGGCATGGCATGGGTTGGTGAGCGTGGCTTAGTGGGCATGGCAGGGGAAGGATACTGTGGCCACTCCGGGGTGTGTTGTGGCCCGTCAGCAGCCTGTGCAGATTGTAGCTGATTCCGACAACGAGGAGGCTGGTATGGTGCTGAGCCAGCAGCTTGTGCAGCTGGCGCTCGTCGGACAGTGAGGAGGCTGGAGAAGATGTGGTGCCAGAGGCAGGGATTCAGTCAGGGCATTCAGAACCTCCAGAAGCTCCTTTAAGTGAAGAGGACGAAGAGGAGGAGCCTCTTCTCAATGCATGGGCGTGCAGAGCTGCCAAAAGGCAGGAGTGGCTCCTCAGGAGGAGGTCTCCTCGAGAGTAAGGCTTGGGGCTAATTGGCCACTCCCTTAGCCTATTTAAGAAGGAATGCCGCTTACAACAAGCTGTAGAGAACAACTTTAGTTCACTCTCTTTCGTGTCTGCAAAACTGCTTCTGGGCTTTCTGACAACTCTAGTAAGACTATGATTACCTTATCTTAGAATTCTGGTAGGCTGTTAAGACAGTGCATTAACATCCTTTGAATGATAAAGACTACCGTATTTTCTGGCGTATAAGGCTACTTTTTAACACAGGAAAATCCTCTCAAAAGCCGGGGGTCGTCTTATATGCCGGGTATAAGCCTACCGACGCTCCGACTTTCCCAGACAGCTGGGGCTCACCATCACTGGGGGTCAGCTGGGGAAGTCGGAGCGTCGGTAATATCCACCTGGATGCCTGGGATGGTGGGGGAAGCTCTGCACAGCAACCAGCTGGGTCCAGCATTCAGCGGCATGCAGCCTTGACGAGATCGGCACAGCTTCCCGAATCTGAGTTGCCAGTGCTGACCGATAACACTACGGGAGTGCCGACAACATTGAGGGGTAGTCTTATACGGCGAGTATAGCCCAAACCCTATATTTTAATAAGAAAAGTAGGGGGTCGTCTTATACGCCCAGTCGTCTTATACGCCGGAAAATACGGTAAGTTATTTTGAGTAAATAAGCTTTGTATAGAGTTTGTGTGTGCTGCGTTCTTTGGGGTCCGTAGCTGGGGCAGAACAGGGGGAAGGATATTTGAAAATCTCCATCCCTCCCCAATCCAGGAGAAGGTTACTGCAAAATTCCCATTTCCTCCCGATCAGCTGGGACTTGGGAGGCAGAGAACAGATCGGGGTGGGGCCAGTCAGAATTTTTACTACCAGTTCTCCGAACTACTTTTCACTACCGGTTCTCCAGAACTGGTCAGAACCTGCTGAAACCCACCTCTGAACATGTGCCCTGTTGGGTCATTGTTTCAGAGATATTTCCTTATCTAAACAGAGAAACAGAATTACCATGAGTGGGCAAAAAAGCAATGGGTGTGGAAGCAACTTCTGATTTCCTGCAGGATTCCCCATTGAGTTTCCTTGTAGGAAATTGACAGGGAGCATTAGAAATCTTCCTGCCTGCCTTCCCTATCTCCATATTCCTCCCTCCCTTCCTACTTTCCTTCCAAGCAGGCTAGTAAGTGGCTGCTGCTGGATGGGGGAAGGAAGTAAGGGATTGTGAGAGTGGCTGGGAAATTGTCACAGAATGTTCAAATGAGCATCACATGACTGCAGCAGCGGCCCAGCAGCACTGAAGTTCACCAGAGAAAGACTCAATCTGGAAATAAGAAGGAATGAGGGTGAAAGTTCGTTCTCTGAGCTGGTAGGTTGGTTTCTGAATGTTTCATTACCAGGCTAGGTAACATGCAGTGGAATTTAGGGGATGGAGGGGGGGACTTAACAGCTGAAGCAAAATAGCATAAAAAAGGTGCTGTTTTCAAGGAATTTTAAAACCCAAGGCTTGGAGAAAGAGTGATGTTTTTAATGCTCTTTTAAAGGCTGGTATAGTAAGGTTTGGCCCAGTTTGCTGTAACAATTTTTCTGTTCAGGTAGTCCTCGACGTTGGGACAACAACTTCCATTTCTAAGTAATGTGATCGTTGTGAGTCCTCACATGACTGCACCTGATTTTACAACATTTTTTGCTACAGCCATTAAGCAAATCCGGCTTCCCTCCATTGTCTTTGCTTGTCAGAAACACATCAGGGAAGGTCACAAATTGTGATCACATGAACGTGGGTTGCCACAACCATTATAAATATTTTCCAGTTGCCAGCTGGGGTATTCTAGTTGGCTGGCTAGGGAATAAAGTTAAGTTACTAAAATTGTCAAAGTTGAGAAACTCTGGGTTAGACCATAAAGGATGCAGGAAATGTCTCCGCCCAACCTATTTTCCAAATAGTTTAGCCTATTTTCCAACACACCAGAAGACAAGACAGGAAACCATGAATGGAAACTAATCAAGGAGAGAAGCAACCTGGAATTAAGGAGAAATTTCCTAACAGTGAGAACAATCAACTAGTGCAGTGATGGCTAACCTTTTTGCCATCGCGTGCCAAAAGTGGGGGGAGCATGGTGGGGTCACACGCATGCGTGCCCACATCCATAATTCTATGTGCCCCGTCCCCCCGTGCCCCCCCACTTTTGGCACGCGATGGCACAGTGGGCCTGGTAGGCCTGTTTTTCGCTCTCCCCAAGCTCCAGAGCCTTTCTAGGAGCCTGGGGAGGGCGAAAACAACCTTCCCCACCTCCTTAGAGGCCCTCTGGAAGCCAGAAACAGTGTGTTTCCTGATTTCTGGTGGGCCCAGAAGGCTCAAAAATCAGCTGGCCGGTGCACGCATGCGTGCCGGAGCTGAGCTCGCGTGCCCACCGTTACGGCTCCACGTGCCACCTGTGGCACCCGTGCCATAGGTTCGCCATCACAGAACTAGTGGAATGTTTGCCACCAGAATTAGGTGCTTCATCACTGGAGGTTTTTAAGAGAAGACTGGACAGCCACCTATTTGAAATGGTATAAGGCCGTGATGGCGAACCTATGGCATGGGTGCTACAGGTAGCACACAGAGCCATATCAGTGGACACGTGAGCATTGCTGTAGCTCAGCTCCAGCACACATGCATGTGCTGGCCAGCTGATCTTTGGGCCTTCTGGTCCTGCCGGAAGTTGGGAAATGGGCTGTTTCCCGCCTCCGGAGGGCCTCTGGGGTGGGTGGGGAAGGCCGTTTTCACCCTCCCCAGGCTCCTAGAAAGCCTCTGGAGCCTGGGGAGGGTGAAAAACAGGCCTACTGGACCCACCGTGCCATCACATGTTAAAAGGGGGGGGGACCTGTGTGCACATGCGTGGGACGCATTGAATTATGGGTGTGGGCACGCACGTGGGTGACCTCCCTGCACTCCCCCCTGCTTTTGGCACATGACGGCAAAAAGGTTAGCCATCACTGGTATAAGGGCTCCTGCTTGAGCAAGGGGTTGGACTAGAAGACCTCCAGTGTCCCTTCCAGCTCTATTCTGATTGATTGTTTAAACCTTTGTGCCTACCTATTGAACAGTCATCGCCTGAATAGCCACTGTCACACACGCATGTTCCATTCTGACATTCTCCGTGGCCACTGCAGTGCTCCGGACATGCCAGCTGACCGCAGTCGGGGCCGGTGTAGTCTGGGTGGCAGGAACACACCCCTCCCTGCAGACAGTGGCCTCTCTGGTTACAATCGTTGGGGCAAGTCTTGGTGCCGCAGGCCGGCCCGATGAAGCCTGGCTCGCACACGCAGCGTCCGTTACGACATTCTCCACGCCTGTTGCAGTTGCTAGGGCAAGCTCGGGTTGCACAATCTGCACCGCTGTAACCTGGGTTGCACACACACCGTCCTGAGATGCATTGGCCGTGTCCGTGGCAGTTCTGGGGACAAACTGGGTCGGAGCAGGAGGGGCCCACATATCCTGGGAAACAGGTGCAGCGGCCATCCACACAGCGCCCTTGGTCATTGCAGTCGTCGGGGCAAGAGGGTGGCTCTTCACAGCTGACCCCCGAGTAGCCAGGCTGGCATTGGCAGTGCCCATTGAGGCATCTGCCACGCTCTGGGCCACCACAGCCTCCGGAGCAGACCGGCTCAGCGCAGGTAGGACCACCCCAACCCGACTCACATTCACACAGGCAACGAGAGAGGTCGAAGGATCCGTGATGCGAACATAACGTACGAATGTCTGTTTGGCCTAGGGGAGGGAGAGAGAGAGAGAGAAAGATAAGGAGGTCGAGGGAGGAATTGCTTAAAAGGGCCCCTGTAAATTGCTTACAGGAGCCTGAGTGGCGCAACAGACTAATGCTACTGTTAAAGATAGTATTTAGCTTCCAGCTGCCTGCAATTACTGCAAGTTCAATTCTCACCAGGCTCAAGGTTGACTCAGCCTTCCATCCTTTCAAAGGTAGGTAAAATGAGGACCCGGTTGTCGGGGCAATAAGCTGACTTTGTATAAAATATACAAAAGTATGAAGGCTATTGCTTAACACATTGTAAGCCGCCCTAAGTCTCCGGAGAAAGGTGGCATATAAATAAATAAATAAAAATTATTGCATTTATAGCCCAAGGAAGGAAGTCCGTGAGCTCAGTTGTCTTTTTTATCTTCAGTAGTGAGACTGAATGAAAATAAAACTCAGATCTTCTAAAGGCCTGGTTTTCACAAAGTTATCTGAAGGAAGTGAGGGAGGGAAGATGGAGGGAAGAAAGGAAGGAGGAAGGAGGAAGGGAGGGGGAAGAAAAGAAAAAAGGAGGGAGGGAGGAAGGCAGGGAGCAAGAAAGAAAGAAGGGAGGAGG
>WNWU01000120.1:705614-732012 GCA_012654045.1 Ptyas mucosa | reverse complement strand
TACTCTACTCTACTCTACTCTACTCTACTCTACTCTACTCTACTCTAACACTTGTTTGCACTTCTCTTCCCAAACTTCCTGCCCAAAGTTAATATTTCCACTAAATATAGACCTTTTATTCTGTAGCTAGCTAGTAGCTCTAGAAAAGCCATGGTAATTTTTCAAGGTACATATATGTTGTTAGGAAATGGTTATTTGTCTAACTAGTTGGTCAGGCAATATATAAACCAACAATTTAAGCTTGCAGTCAGAAAGGTATTATATTGCTTTAAGACTGTATTGCATCATCCTGTATCCTGATTGGCTAAGCTCTGTAGTCAATGTACTTAAGGGAAGTCAAGATCATGGCTTGTGTGGATACTACACCATTTTACTTGCTGTAACTCTCTACCTGATCTCTCTGCATGATCACTGTTTGATCATAGCTACATGTTGTTTTCTACTATTTACTGAATGTTTTGATATTGAACTTGTTCCTGTTTTGAAACTCAAGAAGAACTGTTTTAATGTGTATGACCACAACTGGTAAGAAGACTTTGCACTTGATATACCCCTGGATTGATCTTTTAACTCTCGTCTTATCCGTGTATGACTTGGATTGTTTTTGGACTTTGCTTTACTTCTTCTAAAAGTAAAAGACTGCAACAACTCAGTGTGTTTGTATGTTAACTGTGATTGTTCACAACCACTCCCAGTCATTTTTCATGTGTTTACTCAAAGGGTACTCTGCTCAATAACTCATAATATCAGTTATGAGCCAAGAATATCCTTAACATAGGTAGTCCTCAATTTACGACCACAATTGAGCCCAAAATTTCTGCTACTAAGTGAGACAATTGTTGAGTGAGTTTTGCCCCATTTTACAATCTTTCTTGCCACAGTTCTTAAGTGGATCACCGCAGCTATTAGTAACAGGGTTGTTAAGTGAATCTGGCTTCCCCATTGACTTTGCTTGTCAGAAGGTCGCAAAAAGGGATCAGATGGACCTTGGGACAAAGCAACGGTCATAAGTATGAACCTGTTGCCAAGCATCTGAATTTTGATCACATGACCATAAGAATGCTACAATGGTCGTAAGTGTGAAAAACGGTCATACGTCACTTTTTTTCAGTGTTTCATTTTTTCCAGTGTCACTTTTTTCAGCGTCGGTCACTAAACGAACTGTTGAAAGTCCAGGACTTCCTGTGTTTTAGCACTCCTGGGATCAGAAAGGCAGAACTGATTCCAGAAGCACATATTTGAAATGTAACTTGAAGAATGCACAATTTAAAAAAAAAAAACCAAACAAAACAGTTCCAACTCTTTGACCAGGACTGTTTACAGACTATGGTCAAAAAAGTCACATGGTGGCCAGAATCTTGTGATTAATGCTGCCTCCATATTTATGCACATCGGTACACATTGGCGGTAGCTGGCCTGCATCTTGTAATCTTTCAGCAACGCTGTCAAGTACCCCGTTTTTGCTTTGGGCTTCCTGCCCCACTACACCTCACTTGGAAGCAAAACAAAATCGTGTGTTTATCCAAGCAAAATGCGCAAAAACATAGATCCCAGATCCAAATTAAACAGCCAGTCCATCTTAATTCGGCTGTAAGCAGTTCTTTGACTCAGGAAACAGAGCTCTCTTGATTAAGAGCTTATAAACAGCCAACGCTAAGACTGCTCTTCAGATCAAAGCAAACCCAGCTTCAATCTGGATTCCACCCAGATATCTGTCTATCTCTCAATTTCAAACTGAATTAAAGACACTTCTCACCCTCCTCCCAAAAGGAAGAGGAAAAAAGAATCACCTTTACAGCTTTCTCTTTTAAACGCCTCAGCTGTCCTTAGCAAGACCCAGCATGCTTTCATACATTTATAAATGGGTTCAATCTCATAAAATATAGCATAACCGAGGCTTGTTTATGCAGTACGTTTTCCTCCATCTTTTTCCCCGTAGTTCTCCATTAAAGTAAATGGCCTAGTACTTAGTGGGGGGCAGTGGTGAAATCCTGTGAGGTCTGCTACCGGTTCGCTGCATACACGTATGTGCAGTGCGCACCAAACACCACGCAGCGCTGAAAAAGACGGCTTAAGAAGCCTTTTCTAAGGTAAGTAGAACAGCGAGGGGGGGGAAACAGCTGAACTGCATGATTTAGATTCGCTAGAAAGCAGGATTTCCTGCTTTCTGGCGAATATAAATCGTGTGGCACAGCTGATCGTCAGAAATACTGGTTCATCCAAACTGGTAGCTTTTATTACTACCAGTTCTCCTGAACCAGTAGCATTTTACCTCTGGTTTGGGGGGGGGGGTCTGTGGAGAAACTTGAAAATATTAAAATAACTCTCAGATGGCATTAGATCAGTGGTGGGTTTCAAAAAAATTTACTACCGGTTCTGTGGGTGTGGCTTGGTGGGTGTGGCAGGAAAAGGATACTGTAAAATCTCCATTCCCATCTCACTCCGGGGAAAGGATACTGTAAAATCTCCATTCCCACCCCACTCTAGGGGAAGGTTACTGCAAAATCCCCATTTCCTCCCGATCAGCTGGGACTTGGGAGGCAGAGAATAGATGGGGGCGGGGCCAGTCAGATTTTTTACTACCGGTTCTCCGAATTACTCAAAATTTCCGCTACCAGTTCTCCAGAACTGGTTAGAACCTGCTGAAACCCACCTCTGCATTAGATCCCCTATTTTGGGCGAGAAGTAGGAATTTTTAAAATGTATTAGATTCCTTTTATCCCACCTTTGTTATTTTATAAATATCTCAAGGCAGCAAAAAAGTTATTTATTTATTTTAATGTAAATAATTATTTATTTATAATTTAAATAAGGGGGCCAGTTTGGTCTAAAGGTTAAGGTGCTGGCCTAGAAACCAGGAACCTGTGAATTCTAGTCCTGCCTTAGACATGAAAGCTAACAAATTTTGGAATATTAGCCAAATATTTGGCTAATGAATTTGACAAATAAATAAATAAAAATAAATAAACAGGCATGAAAAGTTTTGAATTGTCTCTGATATCTGCTTTAGTTCTGCCTCAGAGGCTCTTTTCACATATTTTCCTGGTGGTTGTGATTTTTACCACAAACATGCATGTCCGTGTTAGTAGTTTATGTGTGATCACTGCAGTGGGGGAGTTTAGGCCCATGAAATTACATACTTGGGGAAAATTCTTCCTGTGTGGCTAACATTTTCCAAAACCACATCTTAAACTGATTAGTGTGATTGTACAAATCATCTGGATTTGGCTATCTATTTTTTTTTCTCCCTCTTCTCATAACATTAGGAATAACCTAGTGAAATTGACCAGGACTGGACTGAGTTGAGAAAAATTAAATCTTTCACACCCCATATAATATAACCAGCTTATAAAGGCCACAATGTTTTTTGATGGCCCATGAAATAGCTTTTTCATCACACAAGCTGTATTTATATTACAACTTTCATTCTAATGATGAAATATGTGCATTCCGTTCTTTGTAAAGATCGTTGCAGTTTTTCAAAATCAAGCATTACCAGAGGATGATGTGATCTGGGCTTTTGGGGAGTTATGAAGCGCGTGCAAGAAAAGGAAAATCTATCTTTTGTCATGCATAACATTAAAACTTGGCACATTATCCATAACTGATGGAGATGATAGACTGCACAAACAAGAAGTAAACTATTTACTGAGCCAGTGTCAAATTAATGTATGGAATTTGCTCTGATAGTCATTGCCACAGATGGCTTTCAAAAAGGCTTAGAGAAGAAATATGTGAGTGGAAAAATTGTATTAGGAGAGATAAATAGCATGGGCAGAATCCATTCCCACCAACTTTAAGTATTTATAGCAGGGGTAGGCAACTTGGTGCCTTCTGAATAGCAATAGCAACAGTTCTTAAACTTATACAGGTACTCCTCGACTTACAACAGTCCATTTATTGACAGTTCGAAGTTACAACGGAACTGAAAAAAGTGGCTTATGACCATGCTTCACACTTATGACCGTTGCAGCATCCCCATAGTCACGTGATTTTACATTCAGATGCATGACAACTGGTTCATATTTATGACGGTGACGGGTCACGTGATCACCTTTCAAGCAAAATCAATGGGGAAGCCAGATTCACTTAACAACCGTGTCACTAATTTCACAACTGCAGTGATTTCGCTCAACAAATGGGGCAAGAAAAGTTGTAAAATGGGGCAAAACCAGGGGTGAAATTCAGCATGTTCTGACAGGTTCTGGAGAACCCGTAGTGGAAATTTTGAGTGGTTCAGAGAACCGGCAAATACCACCTCTGGCTGGCCCCAGAGTAGGGTGGGAATGGAGATTTTGCAGGATCCTTCCTCTGCCATGCCCACCAAGCTACACCCACAGAACCAGTAGTAAAAAAAATTGAATTCCATCACTGGGCAAAACTCAACAAATTTCTCACTTAGCAACATAAATTCTGGGCTCAATTGTGGTCATAAGTCGAGGATTACCTGTAGTCCACAATGTCAGCATATTCAGCGGTGGGTTTCCAATATTCTTACCACTGGTTTGGCGCCCGTGTGCCCTTTCCGCACATGTGCCCATCCTTCCGCGCATGCGTTTTGCTCATTTATGCACCTTCCACGCATGCACTTGGCCGCGAAAATGTGTCTAAATATGCCGTCATAGAGCCGGGGCAGGAGGGTAGGCCCACTCGCAATCTCCGCTACCGGTTTGCCCGAACCGGTACAAACCGGCTGAATACCACCTCTGAGCATATTGCCCCCAACAATCTGGCTTCTCATTTTACCTCATTTAACTGCTTTAGACTCCAACTCTTAGAAACATCAGCCCACGAGAAGAAATTACGAATGTTGTGGTCTAAACCTGGGCTTTTCAACTTTAGCAACCTGAAGATGTATGGATTTCAACTCCCAGAATTCTTAGCAATGGCCATGCTGGCTGGGGAATTCTGGGAGTTGAAGTCCACACATCTTCAAGTGGCTAAGGTTGAGAAACACTGACTTGAACCATCTGGAAAGAAGATTACCTAACCTTTACCAAATTGTTACTTAAAGTTACAGGCAAAGTTAATACAAGCAAAGTTAATTACATCATGAATTGATCTAAAGATTAGATTTCCAAAAGGCAAACTATGGTAGATGTCACCAGAGAGCTTTACCCATTTAGATTCTGCTCTACAGGTAGTCCTCAACTTACAACAATTCTTTTAGTGACCGTTCAAAGTTACAGCGGCATTGGGAAAAAAAAGTGACTTATGGCCATTCTTCACACTTACAACTGTGGCAGCATCCCCATGGTCATGTGACCACAATTCGGCCGCTTGGCGACTCATATTTATGGCGTGTCCTGGGATCGTGCGATCCCCTTTTGTGACCTTCTGACAAGCAAAGTCAATGGGGAAGTCAGATCCACTTAACAACCACGTTACTCACTTGACAACGTCGGTGATTCACTTAACAACGGTGGCCAGAAAGATCATAAATTGACTTAACAACGGTCTCTCTTGACGGTAGAAATTTTGGGCTCATTTGTGGATGTAAATTAAGGACTCCCCTTCACTCAAGTGATTCAAGGCATGTGATCTTGTCCACCATTAAAACCATCTTTCCAAGCAGCCACTCCTGTTTCCAGTGTCTTTCTCCCCATGTGGAACTGAACCCAGAAGGATATTTCCTCCAACAATAGATGTTTATCCAGCCTTTATTACTTTATAAGGAACTCAAGACAGTGATTATATATAGTACTCCTTCCTCCTCCTATGTTCCCCACAGCGATAACCCGATGAGCTGTGTTGGATTGAAGGAGCGTGATTGGCCCAAAGTCACCCAGACAGTTTTCACGCCTAAGGCGGTACTAGAATTCACGGTCGCCTGGTTTCTAAGGCTGCTGCCTTCACCACCAGCCAAACGGGCTGCAACAAAAGCTGTTTGGTTCTCATTCAAACGAAGCTTCCTTTCCTCGCTGCTAATATTGAGAAAGCGCCTTCTCGCCAATCCTAGCCATCTCTCAAGGCTGTTCCATTGGCTGCTGAGCAAGTTCCAAGCACAGCAAGTTATACAGAGAATGTCTCTTTCAGTGCCATTTCCGTAGAAAGCTGAGAGGCCTGGCCGATGCCCCACACTTACGTATACATACAAACAAGGTTTCTGTCTCACCCTTTTCTCCTCCAACAGACTTCCCCCCACCCCTTTTCCTGTCTTTCTGGATCACATTCAAAAGGCCAGACCTGAGACGGACTCGCCCCAGCCGACTCCGCTGAAACAGAGTTGTCTAGAGAGGGCGACCGTATCCAATCAAATATGTTAAATTAAATCAAACTAAAGTAGTCATCCAGCGTTGGTTAGATCTGGAATTCTGGGACTGCTTTTCCAGCAATCCCCAAGTGGCTCTGTTCCTTAGGAATAAAATATACACCGGAACAAACTGTTCTTTCTATATATTGATGATTCACCTATGGAGGTAGTTAGCAGCATCAAGTTTCTGGACAGTGTAGAAACATGATGCATACCTACATACCACGTTTCCCCGAAAATAAGACCAGGTCTTATATTAATTTTTGCTCCAAAAGACACATTAGGGCTTATTTTCTGGTTAGGTCTTATTTGGGGGGAAATACAATACTAAATGCATCCATCTGGGTGACAATCTTAACTGGGGCTTATTTTGGGGGGCGGGGTAGGGCTTATATTACAAGCATCCTGAAAAATCATGCTAGGACTTATTTTCCAGTTTGGTCTTATTTTCGGGAAAACAGGGTACATACATACATACATACATACACACACACACACATATATATATACATACCAGTGGTGAAATCCAATTTTTTTTACTACTGGTTCTGTGGGCGTGGAATGGCTTGGTGGGTGTGGCTTGGTGGGTGTGGCAGGGGAAGGATACTGCAAAATCTCCATTCCCACCCCACCTGGCTGATCTCTGGGGCCAGCCAGAGGTGGTGTTTGCTGGTTCTCCAAACTACTCAAAATTTCCACAATCAGTTCTCCAGAACCTGTCAGAACCTGCTGGATTTCACCCCGATACATACATACATACATACACTACACCATACCGACTCAAAACTGCCCCATCTGTTAATTTCCTCCTGTCTTCCAATTTTGCATCTCTCTTTGTCCCATGAAACCCAACACCGCAAACATCTTCGCTGACCAGGTTAAGACTAGGCAATGTAAGAAGAATAATATTTAAGGCTGACTGGGAACACCCATCAAGTTATTTCCTTTCCCCAAAGGCAGCAAAACCACTAAAAATGCTGGTCTATGACTATTTTTTTTCCTCTTTTAACAACCCTGTAATCCCTTGCATTGGGGTAGAATCGGGGCAACTGAACGGAGCTGAGCATTTACTGGCCCTTCCTGATGCCTACACGGAGTTCACAGCAATTACTCATTGTGCCCAAAGAGAGAAATATCCGCCTCTATCTAAGATCAAACTCACAGCCTCTTGATAGTGAGGTGACAGCGCCACCTCTCGGCCACCATGCTGCTCTGGTCTATGACTTTAATAAAGATTTGGTTTATTTATTTATTAATATTCCACTTTTATTAATCTTATAAATAACTCAAGGTGGCAAACATACCTAGAACTAGAGCTCACAGTCTCCCATTTTCTAGCCTGATGCTTTAAATAGCAGAACAAACTGGCTCTTGATTTGATTTGATTTGATTTATTCGTTTACTAACCTCTCTATGCAGAGATTGAAAGAGGAATGTTCATAGCAAGGGGTGTGGTTACAAGCGAGGTCTTAGCAAGGAAACTCTTGATATTTCAATTGGGAAATATTGCTGATCGGTGCCAAGTAACCTGAAGGCTGATCCCACTCAAAACCATGCAGATCCACCCAGCATGTTTTCCTCTTTATCAGCAGCCTAGCTGGCTAAACTTCACTTCCAAGTTCAAATCCTTCCGTTGTGCATCATTTTGTTTTTTTAAAAGTGTGTGTGTGTGTGTGTGTGTGTGTGTGTGTGTGTGTGTGTGTGTGTGTCAAAAAATGAATCAGATTGCAGTTGTAGTCTCATTATTTGGCCAAATCAATTTAGCCAGAATTGCTTTCAAGGGTGATCTGCCCCCTGTGCACACACTCATGGTATACATTTTAAAAAGCATTTTTAAAAGAATACTCTGGAGCAGGGTTTCTCAACATTACCAACTTTTAAGATTGGTGGACAATTCTCACAGAATTCCCCAGTCAGATTTGTTTGTATTAGTTTTTATTATTGTAATTAATATCTCTCTCTCATCTGTCTGTCTGTCTGTCTGTCTGTCTGTCTGTCTGTCTGTCTGTCTATCTATCTATCTATCTATCTATCTATCTATTTATCATCTCTCTCCTTCTCTCTCTACCTATCTATATATACCTACCTACCTACCTACCTACCTACCTACCTATCTATCTATCTATCTTGGTGGCACAGTGGTTAGAGTGCAGTACTGCAGGCTACTTCTGCTGATCAGCAGTTTGGCAGATTGAATCTCACCAGGCTCAAGGTTGACTCAATCTTCCATCCTTCCAAGGTTGGTAAAATGAGGACCCAGGTTGTTGAGGGCAATATGCTGATTCTGTAAACTGCTTAGAGAGGGCTGTAAAAGCACTGTGAAGCAGTTAATAAGTCTAAGTGCTATTGCTATTGCTATTGCTATTGCTATTGCTACTGCTACTGCTACTGCTACTGCTACCTATCTACCTATCTACCTACCTACCTATCTACCTACCTACCTACCTATCTATCTATTAGAAGGGACAGACTGGTTCAAAGCAGAGCTAAGAGAAACATTCAACTAATCAAATGCAATCCATATCATTATTTCTGAGCAGCTGGTTTCTTTATAGCCAGTTAATTACTAACCCTGACCCCAAATTCTGTAACTGTTTTTAAAGTGTTTATTTATTTATTTATAAATAAAAATTTTAAAACTGCCCATCTCCCTCACCGAGGGAGTAGATGGAACACAGAGTCTGGCAGGTGATAAGGGGAAAGAATTTATGCCTATCACTTTGGAGATTCAGCCCCAGACCGAGATAATTCATATTTCCACAGATTATAAATCTTGCTGAACTGAACGCTGGGTTCAAACAGAATAACAGAATAACAAGAGTTGGAGTGGACCTTGGAGATCTTCTAGTCCAGGGGTCAGCAACCCGTGACTCTGGAGCCGCATGTGGCTCTTTCATCCCTCTGCTGCGGCTCCCTGTTGCTGGTTGGCTCCACAATTGATAGAACTTTTGGTTAGGACAGGTAGAAGAAAAAGGATGCCACAGTAGGAGAAGACTTTATGGCAGGACTTCTGGTCAGTAGAGGAAAAAGGATGCCACACTAAGTGGCGGAACCAGACTTCTGGTCGGGTCCAGAATTGAATGGGGGGCTTCCGGTTAGGACCTTTGTGGCTCTTTGAGTGTTTAAAGTTGCCGACCCATGTTCTAGTCCATCTACTAGAAGATGAATGCAGCCATTGTGGTTTGTGAACCATCATTTCCATCATAACCATCAACTGGGCTTTATAGAATAAAGAATGGTTAAGCAAACCATGGCTTAATATACTGGGTCAACCCAGAGTACAATTTCCATTTAAAGGTAAAAAGAGCACTGTAAATCAGTGTTTCTCAACCATGGCAACTTGAAGAGGTGTGGACTTCAACTCCCAGAATTTCCCAGCTAGCATACTGGCTGAGGAATTCTGGGAGTTGAAGTCCACACCTCTTCAAGTCACCAAGGTTGAAAAATACTGGTAAGGACCATTTTTCCCCACTCAGTTAGCAACTGAGTGATTGATTGATTGAACAAATTTACATGGCCCCCCAACTCGCATATAGTGACTCCAGTGGTATATAGCTTTAAAAATTCACAACATAAAATCCATAAAAGTCACTACTCACCACCACTCTATGGTGGCAACAGATACAACCACACTAGCCACTTTGTTAACTCTATATCTGCCTGTAGTCCCCAGGCCAGTTGACAAAGCCATGTCTTCCGGGCCTTCCAGAAAAGTAACAAGGGGTGTGTGGGGGTGGGGCAGTCTTTATCTCTACAGGAATGATATTACATAGGAAGGGAGCCAACACCAAGAAGGCTCTTTTTCTTGGTCCTGCCAGGTATCCTTCCATAATGGATAGGACCTGCAATATGCCTTCTCATCCTGGTGGGCTAAATGGGGAGAGATAGTCTTTCAAATAACCTGGCCAACAGGTCAGCTCAAGAAAAAAACTGGAGAGTTTTAAGTCATCTAAATATTATGATTGAGTTATCATAGCTGGGATGCAAAACTCCAGAAGACCGCTAGGTGGTAGCAAAGAAATAGGAAGCTGTCTCTTTGCGGTAGTGAATTGCCCTTCCACCTCAAAGACTATGGAGATTCTCAGTCATCCAGGTCATGGTTGTCCCAAAGGTGCTTTTTCAAGAGGCAACTGGACTTTCTGGTTTTTTTCTTTGAAGATGTTTCGCTTCTCATTGAATAGAACAGAATTCTTTATTGGCCAAGTGTGATTGGACACACAAGGAATTTGTCTTTGGTGTATATGCTCTCAGTGTACATAAGGAAAATAAAATACATTCATCAAGAATAAAAAGATACAACACATAGTCAAGGTTACTAATAAGCTATCAAATCGTACTAGGAAACAAATAAAAACAATATAAATTGAAAGATACAAGCAACACGGTTATAGTCATAAGTGGGAAGAGATAGTAAGGAAGAGAAGAATAATAGTAATACAGTCTTAGTAAATTATCTGACAGTGTTGGGGGAATTAGTTGTTTAGCAGAGTGATGGCATTCAGGAAAAAACTGTCCTTGTGTCTAGTTGTTCTGTTGTGCAGTGCCCTATAGCATCGTTTTGAGGGTAGAAGTTGAAACAATTTATGTCCAGGATGTGAGGGGTTAAACTTCAGCTCTGAAGAAGCTTCTTGGACGAGAAGCGAAACATCTTCAAAGAAAAACCAGAAAGACCAATTGCCTCTTGAAAAAACACCTTTGGGATTTCAAAATTGGCTTAGTGTCTTGGTTTCAGTGTGGTTGACTTGTAGAGAACTATGGAATATCTACCTAGAAAGGGGATAAGATAATATGGATTCTCCTGAGGTGTCTGTGGAGATTCTAAGTCATCCAGGTCATAGTTGTCTCAAAGTTGCTTTTTCAAAAGGCAGCTGGACTTTTTATTCCTTGAGGAGGAAGAAGAAGAAAACGTTTCATCCAAGAAGCTTCATCCATTGTTAGCTCTACTGAACTGTGGAGTCCTCGATGCTCTCTGAGCTTAGTTGTTTTCATGCAGATGTTTCATTGCCCATCTCAGTGACATCTTCATTGCTTCAGAGCAAACCCCACCCTCCTTCGCCTTGAAGATGTGACCTAGACAGGTAATGAAACGTCTGCACGAAAACAACCGAGTTCAGAGAGCACCGAAGAATCCACAGTTCAACCCTGAGCTATACAGACTTTCTGCTCTTGGTACTCTATTGATCTGTCCACCTGCCCAAATTACATGAGGGCCTCATCCAGTCTGGACTCTATACAGTATTTACAAAGTATGTTTACTGCCTTTGAACATAGTGCTTGGCTAGGTGGCTCAGTGGCTAAGACGCTGAGCTTGTCGATCAAAAGGTTCGGTGGTTCGGCAGTTCGAATCCCTAGTATAGGTCTCCTGCGTGAGCAGGGGGTTGGAGTAGATGACCTCCAAAGTCCCTTCTAACTCTGTTACAGGTCCTGCATGGGGCCATCCAGAATGGGGCAACCCTAACAAATCATCATTGTGATAGACAACTAATAATAATTCATTTATTTGGCGTAGATTTGAGAATAAGGCATGGAAAGTTTGCAACACCTTTACCAGATAGTTAAGATGAACCACTTGCTCCCAGATATCCAGCAAGTATTACACAGAGGAGTCCCTCTTCTCCTACCCCATCCTTTTGCAAATACCTCTAACCACTGAGAGTAAATTGCTTTGCTGGATCGGAATAAGTGAGATACTAATACCAATCTATGAGGTACTAATACCACTCTTACTAAGCCTTAGAATACCACACCTAGAATACTGCAACCCACTTTGGTCACCACACTATAAAAAAAGATGTTGTGACTCTAGAAAGAGTGCAGAGAAGAGCAACCAAGATGATGAGGGGACTGGAGGCTAAAACATACGATAAATGGTTGCCGGAACTTGGTATGGCTACTCTAGTGAAGAGAAGGACCAGGGGAGACATGATAGCAGTCTTTCAATATTTGAGGGGCTGCCACAGAGAGGAAGGAGGGTCAACCTATTTTTCAAGGCACCTGAAGGCCAGACCAGGAATAATGGATGGAAACTGATCAAGGAGGGATTCAACCTGGAAATAAGGAGAAATTTTCTGACAGTGAGAACAATCAACCAATGGAACAGCTTGCCTTTGGAAATTGTCGGAGCTTCATCACTGGAGGCTTTCAAGAAGAGACTGGACTGCCATCTGCCAGAAATGGTGTATAAGGTCTCCTGCTTGGGTGGGGGGTTGGACTACATGACCTACAAGGTCCCTTCCAACTCTGTTAATCTGTTAAAAAGTTTCACATACATGTGGAACAATGTTTCTGAAGCTTAGGAAGTTTAAGATGTGCAAATTTCAACTCCCAGAATTTCCCGGCCAGCTAAGCTGGATAGATGCCAGCAAAACCCCAGCCTTTAAGTCCAGAAAAATTACTAGCAAAAGCCTAGAAAAGTTTAAACTTCTTCTTAGAAAAAAATGCTTTTTAACTCGCCAGGGGCTGGCAGAGGAAGCACCATTGACTGAATGATGGGAGATCCAGCTAGGTGGACTGATTTTGAAAAATTCAGGAGGATCAGATCTGTTTAATACCGGGATGAGGAGCCATCAGGAAATCCACAGGCTAAGGCAAAAAAGCATTCCGATATAAGCCGTGGCAAACCACAATATGTCATTGCTACGGAAAGTTTGCAATCAGCAGGAGCTGAGCTCAAAAATGGAGAGTTGGGGACTATTACTACTAGATCTATTACTGTTACTAAGAGGAAGTTTACTCACTTGTGTGAGACCCAATCAAGTCTTATTGGAAGCCACAAATTAATACAGATATTAATTCCTTCTCCATCTTCCTGATATGACATTTTCCTGGATTTCGATGATCTTTTTTGAGTTATTAGCCGATCCACTCTCAGGCGGAACCTTTCACTTATTCTGCTTCCTTTTACAATTAATTTTGCAATCTTTCTCCCCCTGCCTTGTTCTGCCTCAAAAATATCTCATCTTTGAAATCTTATTTAGCTCTCATCCCTTTTTCTCCTCACTGGTGGCTCTCTATCTCTTCCTTAATTTCTCTTTCTGTGGTCCTCTGACCTGTGGTCAGGGATGATGGGATTTGGAGTCATACATACTCTTCCCCTGTCTCTGCCCTGCTAAGCAGTTGCCTGTCATTTTCCTCTGCTATTTTCTACCTCAGTGCTTCCCAAACCCCGGTAAATTATCCCGAGTGAGGTAAAATTAGTTTTTCTTTGGGTCACAACATTCAAATCCTTTGCCCAATCACAACAGAGGCATTTCAGCAGTGACTTTTCGATCAGTGATTTTGGCTGATGAAGAAAAAGGCTTAGAAAGTACCATTAGCAACAGCAATAAGCACTTAGACTTATATACCACTTTGCAGTGCTTTATAGCCCTCTCTAAGCGGTTTACAGAGTCAACATATTGTCCCCCAACAATCTGGGTCCACATTTTACCGACCTCGGAAGGATGGAAGGCTGAGTCAACTTTGAGCCTGGTGAGATTTGATCTGACAAACTGCTGGAAGCCAGTGATCAGCAGAAGTAGCCTGCAGTACTGCACTCTAACCACTGCGCCACCGCGGCTCACTGCACCATTATTTAATAAAGGAGAATATTTGTAACTCACAGTTGACATGAGGGGTCCTTGATGCTCTAGTGACTAGCACTGATGATGGTACCGAGTTTGGGTCATGAAACGATTACAAGAAAATAACCAAGCTCAGATAGCACCTAGGATCCCTCACTGTTCTATCTATTCTATGCTGGTCTATCTAACTCAGGGGTGAAATTCAGCCATTTTATCCAGCTCGGGTAAACTGGTAGCAGTGGCTGTAGGAGGCTCCGCCCACTCTTGTGGACGCCATGACGTTGCTTTTTTGTGACATTTTAAGCCTCTGAGCATGTGCAGAAGGCTTTGCGCATGCGCAGGTGATGGCGCGAGCACATTTGAGAACCGGTAGGGAAGATAAGTGAATTTCACCCCTGATCTAACTTGATGTTTCTCAAAGAGGCCTGGTGGCGCAGCAGACTAAAGCACTGTTATTAACATCAGCTGCCTGCAATTACTGCAAGTTCAAATCTCACCAGGCTCACGGTTGACTCAGCCTTCCATCCTTTCTAAGGTAGGTAAAATGAGGACCCAGATTGTGTGGACAATAAGGTGACTTTGTATAAAATATACAAAAAAGTATGAAGGCTATTGCTTAACGCATTGTAAGCTGCCCTGAGTCTCCGGAGAAGGGCGGTATATAAATCAAATTTAAAAAAAAATTGGCAACTTTTAAGATATGTGGACATCTATTCCCAGAATTCCCCAGCCAACCAGCTGGGATGTGTGGACTGGCTGGAGAATTCTGAGAGCTGAAGTCCACATATCTTAAAGTTGTCAAGTTTCAGAAACACTGATTCACTTATCTATCTTCATCTGTTTTCCCTCTTCTCTCTTTCCAGATTCTAGTATTCTTTTATCAATATTATTTTAAAAAACTCAGCGGCACATAGGAAATTGGGGAAGACTGTATTATATTCACACTGATCTCCCTTCTATTCCACTTTCTTCCCTCTCTTTCCTTTTTATAAACACTGCGAATTCCATCCAAGAAAATTTACTGTTTTATCTATATTTATAGGGGAGCCAGGCTAGCCATAACCCAGAGGGAATTTGATAGCATTGTTCAATAATAATATGAATACATTTTATTCAAAGATAGCAGATATCACCAGCTACCTCACATTTCCTTACTAAAGTAATGAAGTCTTATACCTTTGAATTAAATGTGTTCATTTGAAAAGATGCTACCATACTTCTGATTTCGAGCTATCTCTGTAACGGATAACTGCTGATATATATATACAGTACAATTAGTGCATAAATAAGGACAGTTAATTACTGCAAAATATATTCCACTTTGTGTCTGTTCTTTTTTTCTACTTAATCTGAATCAAAAGAACATTAAAAAAAACACCTTTGAGATTAGATCTGTCTTCGTACTACAAGTTAGATGCTCCTGGAAGTTCTAACATCAGAAAAGTGCCTGGAAAGTCAGGATAACAGAACAAGAGAACAACAGAGTTGAAAGAGATTTTGGAAGGATTTCTAGTCCAACCCTCTGCTCATGCAGGAAGCCCTATACCATTTCAGACAAACGGCTGTCCAAACTCTTCTTAAAAACCTCCATTGATGGAGCATCTACAACTTTGGGAGGTGAGCCATTCCATTGATTAATTGTTCTCACTGTCAGGAAATTTCCTCTTTATTTCTAGGTTGGATCTCTCCATAATTAGTTCCCATCCATTACTTCTTGTCCTTCCTTCAGGTGCTTTGTAGAATAAGTTGACCCCCCTCTTCTCTGTGGCAGCCCTTCAAATTTTGGAACACTCCTATCATGTCACCCATTTCCCAAACAGGACCAGTTCGGTTCCACTCAGCTAGGACTGCAGACACCTTCAGAACATCAAATCTTCTCCATCCACATATCTAACTAATTTCAAAGATCGTCTACACTAGATTAACGTATCTTGTCACTGGCAGTTCCTTAGGCTAGCTTTGTGCTCAATCAGGTACCTCAGACTGAATTCTTTTTCAGGGAGCCGTAAAACTTTCATTCCCTGCGCTCATTTTCACTGTGTCTCTTCACCTCCTCTCATTCAAACATTTTCTCTAACCATCATCCTAATTTAGTTCTCTCCCTCTCTCTCTCTCTCTCACACACATATATACACACAAATACACACACATGTCATTTTGATTAGACAAAAGAAAGGAAGAGAGCTAACATCTGGATCTCCCTCTCTGGGTCTTGATATTACCACATTAACGCTTTATAGTATCTTTTCATTTTTGGAGCATGTCCCATTGTGCACAAGAAATCATCGCTTTATCAAAAACAAATTTCCATAATGACCCTTTGCAAGTCTCCTCCTTTACGGTGAAATGGGATTTCCTCAGTCACCCTCCCTGCCCTCCACAGTATCCACTCCTTGCAGGTTTCCCATCTTACTTGCAAAAGTTGGATGCTCAGGCTGGAACAGAGAACAGCCGCATTCAGTCATCCGTTGCTGCCTCTCGGAGCGCTTCACTCCTTCGTTCTCTCTCTCAACGGCGTCTCTGCCCTGGAGAGAGGAGGAGACAACCTTCTGGCCATCGGATTTCCTGGCTCAGAGCAGCCCTGGCGTGAGAGCAAGCATATGTGCCTCACAAATGTGTGTGTGCGTGTGTGTGCGTGTGTGTGTATGCAACACACACATGCATACAAACCCACACCCAAAACTCATTCACTCCCTCCTTGGTTTGGAATCAGCGAGCGTCTGACACAATTGCCATGAGATCATAAATGGGAATGGCTGATAACCATCTTGGCAACCATCAAGGAAGAAGGATGCTTGGGAAGGCCTCTTCTTCCAACACTCTCATCCTTTTTTCTTTTTTTCTTTTTGTTCTTCTCTACCCCCCCTTCACCCTTGTATCCAGACTTTGAATGGGGGCCTATATCTATCAAAACTTTGGATCAGAATAACAGAGTTGGAAGGAACTTTGGAGGTCTTCAGGTCCAACCTCCTGTTTAGGCAGGAAACCCTGTAGCATTTCAGACAAATGGTTGTCTAATCTATTCTTAAAAATGTCCAGTATTGGAGCATTCTGGAGGCCAGTTGTTCCATTGATTAATTGTTCTCAATGTCAGGAAATTTCTCCTTAGTTCTAGGTTGCTTCTCTCCTTGATTAGTTTCCATCCATTGTTTCTTGTCCTGCCTTCAGGTGCTTGACTCTCACTTCTTTGTGGCAACCCCTGAGATTTAATTTAATTTAATTTAATTTATCGAATGTCTATGCCGCCCAACTCCCAAGGGACTCTGGGCAGCTTACAACAAAAAATAATACAACAAAGAACATAGGAAAATTATTAAAAAACATTATAAAAACATTTTAAAAACATTAAAAATCCATGCACACCATTCATGGCCGGATCTCGCAAGATTGCAACAGCGAGATCAACAGCCCCAGGCCTGCCGGAAAAGCCAGGTCTTCACCACTTTCCGGAAAGCCAATAGGTTGGGGATATTGGAAGATATTGGCCAATAGGATGGAGATATTGGAAGACTGCTATCATGTCACCCCTAGCCCTTCTTTTCTCTAGACGAGCCATACCCAATTCCAGCAACTGTTCTTTATCTGTTTTAGCCTCCAACCCCTTAATCATCCTTGTTGCTCTTCTCTGCACTCTTTCCAGAGTCTCAATATCTTAACATGACATATAGACATTTCCTTCCTCTCTGCCTTGCCATGGCTTCCTCCGGGTGGTGTCTAAGAGCTATGCCTAAGAGCTCTTCTCTGTCGTGAATACAGGTAGTCCTCGACTTACAACAGTTCGTTTAGTGACCGATCGAAGTTATAGCGGCACTGAAAAATATGACTTACGATCAATGGTGGGATTCAAGTAATTTAACAACCGGTTCTCTGCCCTAATGATTTCTTCCAACAACCAGTTTGCCAAACTGCTCAGAAAGTTAACAGCTGGTTCTCCGGAAGTGGTGCAAACCGGCTGAATCCCACCACTGCTTACGATCATTTTTCACAGTTATGACCTTTGTAGCATCCCCATGATCATTGTGATCCAAATTCAGAGGCTTGGCAGCTGGTTCATATTTATGACCATTGCTGTGTCTCAAAGTCACAAGATCCCCTTTTGCGACCTTCTGACCAGCAAAGTCAATGGGGAAATCAGATTCACTTAACAACCGGGTTACTCACTTATCAGCTGCAGTGATTCGCTTAACAAATGTGGCAAGAAAAGTCGTAAAACGGGGTGAAAAAATGTTTCATTTAACAACCGAAATGTTGGACTCAATTGTGGTCGTAAGTCAAGGACTATATGTTATCATATAGAGAAGAGTACAGATTTCTCCCTCTTTGCAGGGCGTGAGTGGAACAGCCTCTACAAACTTCATCCTTCTCTTCCAAAACTGATAGGGCTGCAGTACTCAGAATTGATTACATGTAGTCCTTGACTTACGACAGGTCACTTAGCGACCATTGGAAGTTACAAAAGTCCTCAAAAAGAGGACTTACAATGCAGATCTGAAGTTCTGACAGACATGCCTCCCACGGTCACAAGGCTGGGTTCTACTTACCTTTACTACCGGTTCGCATTGTGCCTACGTGTGCGAGCTTGCTTCACTCGTTCGCAGGCTTTTCTGTGCCTGCGCAGAAGCTTCTGTGCCTGCGCAGATCTCCTATGATGATGTCCGGGTCAGTGGGCGGAGCCTCCCGCCAGTTTTACTACCGGTTCTTGCGAACCAGTCTGAACCAGGGGCAACCCACTACTGGTACTCAGCAAACACAACCATACTTATCACCCTTTCTAGAATCCTGTGGTCACTGAATTTGAAATCAGTTTTGTTAAAAACTGCCCCCCCTTCTTGTTTTCGGCAAACCTACGTAGCGAATGATGAGTTTACTTAATGATGGTGGCATTCACTTAATAACCACTGGGGGAAAAAAAAGTCATAAAATTGGATCAGTCACATGGCCAACCTGTTTTATGTCCGATATTCCTTACGACTGATTTAGGATTGTAATGGGCAGCTTTCACTATTGTTGTAAATCGAGGACTACCTGCATTCAGTAGATCTACTCAGCTTAAATGTACAGTGACTATACATCCTTTATTATAAAGAACAGTCTTTATTTCACAAAACTGTCCTCCAGAAAAGTTTTATTTAATTATTTATTTTCTTGATTTTGCTCTTGAATTTCCTATGTATACCAAAGTTGTAAACCTAAACCATTAAAAACAATAATGTTTATGAACCTCTTTCAGATTTGTTGGAATTCAGTGTTGGAATGTATTTTTATGCAACAACTGCAGTAGTATTCGGCCAGTAGATGGCAGTGTTTACAAGTTGGGATCTATGGTATATACTCTGTGCTCTTTTGTTCTAAGCAGAGTCTCCTGATTCCTGTTACAGTTAAAAACAGTTGAGCAGTAAAGCACATGGTGACTGTACTCTTCTTTAGCTCTGTGGTGCTATATATAAACAGAATTTCTAACAAGAATTGCCCCTTTTTCAGATTTCTTTACTTTTTCAAAAAAACTGGGTCGTCATATTTATACATAATCGTAAAGAAGGGGAAATTATTTAGCTCTCCTTTTGCCCCATTGGTCCTTTCAACCACAAGGATCAGGGTTTCAAACCATTTTAGGGCCAGACGTATGAAAACAATAACACTAATAAAGGAGAATAATTGTAGCTCAGGGTTGATATGAGGGGTCCTTGGTGCTCTCTAAGATGGGTTATTTTCTTGCAGATGTTTCACTACCCAAACTAGGAAACATCATCAGTGTTAGCATGTCCTAGATGTCACTAGCACTGATGATGTTACCTAGTTTGGGTAATGAAACGTCTGCAAGAAAACAACCCAGCTCAGAGAGCACCCAGGAGCCCTCACGAAAACTATAATGTAATAATTCTTCAGTAAAGCTTAACTGAGTTTAAAATAAAGGAAAGGCCTAGTGAGGAAAAAAAAAGATGTTGAGACTCTAGAAAAAGTGCAGAGAAGAGCAACAAAGATGATTAGGGGACTGGAGGCTAAAACATATGAAGAACGGTTGCAGGAACTGGATATGTCTAGTTTAATGAAAAGAAGGATCAGGGGAGACATGATAGCAGTCTTCCAATATCTCAGGGGTTGCCACAAAGAAGAGGGAGTCAAGCTATTCTCCAAAGCACCTGAGGGTTAAGACAAGAAGCAATGAGTAGAAACCAATCAAGGAGAGAAGAAACTTAGAACTAAGGAGAAATGTCCTGACAGTTAGAACAATTAACAACTTGCCTACAGAAGTTGTGAATGCTCCAACACTGGAAGTTTTTAAGAAGAGGTTGGATAACCATTTGTCTGAAGTGGTGTAGGTTTTCCTGCCTAAGCAGGGGGTTGGACTAGAAGACCTCCAAGGTCCCTTCCAACTGTGTTATTCTATATAGTAAAAGTGCTGATTGGACTGAATTTGCATTGCTCCTCGGCTTCCTGGGGTCCTTCCTTCTGCCATCCCATAAATTGCCTATTCCTCCAACTGGAGAGGTAAGCTGTCTTGGACTCCTTCTCTTGATCTTCAGGAGGGCTGGTATGAACTTGATTAGAACAAAGGATTTCCTTCCCACAACAAAGAACTTGGTTAATGGGATTTGCTGCTACAGAATGTGATGACAGCCCTTGTGACTGAGAAGGTTTTAAAAGGGGATTAAATGATTCAGTTTCCATTCAAATCAACAGGAGGAGATCACAAAGGGAGTTCTCTAAAAAGAACAGGTGGCTCGGGAGTCTTAAGTGAAAGGAAGACGTATTGAAAAGCGGAACACACACGTTGCTCTGGCATCCAGGCTGTAGCCTTGTGTTGGATGATAATACAGATAATTTCTGGGATTGCATTAAAAAAAAAACACCGAATCCTGAGTCAGTTCTAAAGTCCCTAAGAAGGAAGGTGGAAAAGAAAACCCTCTTCATTGGAGAAGGAAATGGGCAAGTAGTGGAACACCTTTCAGCATTGCACAAATATTTTATCTTGTCCTTCAAACTCTCCTGAGCCATTGCTGCAGATGCCCAAAATAAGCCATTGCAATCCTAGGCTGCATTAACAGAGGGAACTGTAACGGAGCTGTAATGGAGCCTGCAGTTATCACATGAACAACCTAATTTTATGATTTGTTTTTAGCGGTTGTCGCTAAGAGAATGCGGCAGTTGTAAAGCAAACCCTGTGGTCATTCAGCGAACACCAAAGCTGTTCCATGAACTCACTTGTCAGGGTTCCAAGTAACACCCCCAACGAAAGAAGACTCTGAGGCTTGCGTTTCCTCAAAGTTCCATTTTATTAGAGATGTCATATTGGCACATCGGGGAAAACTCGAATCCGAAAGTTTCCAGGTTTTCCCCACCCAAAAGAAAGTTCAAGTCCCTGCCCAGCACCCACATGTCCATCACATGGTCCAATCAGATCCCATCCAAAACTGGAGATGCCTCCCAGTCATCTCATTGCAGCTGCAGGGCAAGGTGGCCTTGACTCTCAGAGAAAAGAATGTTATTATGACTATCTATATACACTCTATACACTCTATCATACAATCCCCCCTCCCATTTCCCCACAGTAGAAAATGTGGCAGGCCTGAAGGCCCCAACGTAAAGGATGGCTTCCAGGTCTGACACCACTATTCCCTATGGGGTATTTTTTTGCCAAAAACTGAAAAGTATCCACTTTAGACTGATAATGCTACAGTCTGTGGATTTCCTTTTCCAGGGAAACTTTGATGAAAGATATTTTAATTTTCTCAAGTGTCGTAATCCAAATCATCACTGCGATTTAGATCTAGGAAACGAGAAAGCTGTGTTGAAATCAAATGATTTGTTTGACCATGAGTGGGTTAAGTTTCTGGAGCTCTTAAATTTCAGAAAATGCTCTCTTTTTTTGTTGTTGTGGTTTTAATTGTGCCTCTTGTGTCCTTTTAATTATGTAATTGTGTTTTATTGTAAGCTGTATGCTATTTTGTGGGATAGAAATACTGCAAATTAAATGAGCTCATTGATTTTATTTTATTTATTTTTGGGGGGCTGCTTTGGCTAATTCAAATAGCCAATCCTTGCTCTGTCTCATTCTCTCACTTACTCACGACTACGCACACCCATGCAAGCACACACAAACACGCCCAGATATTACATTCTTCGAAATGGAGGGTAACATGTCTTCTCCAGCTTCTAAAGGCTTTTGCGTCCAAACGTAACTGAAGTACTTCCGATACGTCCAAGCATTTGGTCCTTTTACAGATAAAATCTTGGCTACTGACAATCCTTCTTTTTTAAGAAAAAAAATAGAGAGGAGATGAAAATTTCATGGTGAGCTTTGGCACTAATTCAGCAAACCTCAGATTAAGTCAACACCAGATTAAAACAACAGATTAATTAAAAGAGGCAGTACGCAGCTATTGCATCATTGCCTCCTTAATAGATTCGCTTTGTCAAAATTGTAAAAAAAACTATAAGTAGGAAGGAAATACCAGAGGTTACAAATCATCTAACTAAGCTTATTTTCATCCAACTAAGCCAGGTCCAACATAGCTTTTAAGTCCAGCCTGGCTGAGATCCCGCAAAGATTATAATTTACAGCAATTTAAAAACACTATTTTATTCAATGAATAAAAAAACCAATTAATAACAGAATTACAAAGAATTGGAAATCACAAACATGAGAACTAATGCTAGATCTCAGGTGCCCACATCCTTTGACGTGAAGGCCAACAAGGTATGATTGTATGTGGATAAGGTTATGTCATCCAGACAATGACTGAATAAAACATATTGCAGAATTCGCTGCTTCCAGCTGTGGGGAACCTTAAAGATTTATGTGATCTTATTTAACAAACAGAAGATTTATCTGCAGCCAACAGCCAGAATCTTTCAATGCAATCTCAGTGAACTGAGACACTGCTTATCTCTGAAAGGATCATAGACTTGAAGTGGCCTTGGTCTGAGTCAGCAGCCCTTCTGGCCATTGTTCAATCTTGCAGCAATTAATTTCCAAAGGCGGTTCCAGCATTTAGAGCAGAGTTTCTCAGTCTTGGCCCCTTGAAGATGTGCGGACTTCAACTCCCAGAATTCCCCAGCCAGCCATGCTGAATGAAATTGAAGTCCGCACATGTTCCAGTTGCCGTGATTGAGAACAACTGCATTAGAGTGACTCAATTGCCTCAGGGAACAAATTTAATTAAATACTACTTAGTAATTATTTCATTCATTATTAGTTTAACGCCTGAGGAAGGAAGAGTTGATGTGTCATTTTTCAGCCTCGGATGTCAAAATAATTTGAGCAGCCCTGGGTACAGTTTGAGGTAGTATCTATCTCTGTCCCAGTTCAGGGGAATCATAGTACTTTAGGGTATTTTAGCAAAACCTTTTCAAAGGAAAAAAAACCAAGAAAGTCCAGTTGCCTTTTAGAAAAAGGATCTTTGAGACAAGCATGACTCGGATAATTGAGAATCTTCATAGGCCTGTTAGAAGAAATATCCTTCTGGGTTCAGCTCCAAGTGAGGAAAAAGACACTGGAAACACAGAGACTGCTTGGAAAGATGGTTTAATGGTGGACAGGATCACATGGTTTGAGTTCTTGAACAGAAAAGGGCTGAGATGCTGCAAGTCCCCAGGTTTTATGCCCTCTCTGGCTTTGAACTTCCTGGGCCCCCAAAAGAGTACCCTGATTGTCAGACTCCCAGGGGGTGGGGGTGCTAGCTAGTCTTGCTGGCTGATGTAATCTTCCCAGGTGCCATATGGTGAGTTTCTGTCCTAGATGGGTCCTATTGTGTTGCAGATGATGGTCCTTTGACAAAGGATTGGGTTTCTGCTTCTGGCCCATTGACAAAAGGGGGGGGGGAGGCAGGAAGGTAGGAGTTGCTTTGTCTGTAAAACATGTTTCTCCATTTCTCATCCAGGGAAATATATTCTGCCTTTTTAATATTTCCTAAAACATTTCATTCTTCTAGGAAAGGGGTGGGTGCTAACTTCCTACAAGCCTTTAGAATAGAATAGAATTCTTTATCGGCCAAGTGTGATTGGACACACAAAGAATTTGTCTCCGGTGCATAAGCTCTCAGCGTACATACAAACAACAAATTGACAGTCCATAGATCATAGTTACAATCATTAATCATAAGATACAACAACAAAGGATAAATCATAGATACCAATAGGAGAAGGTATTGGGAAAATTGAGAAGATGGGAAAGTTGAGAAGATGAGAAGGATAATAGCAATACAGCCTACTACTACATGGGTAAATATCTTTAGTCCTAAAACAGTGCTGTGGGAATTAGGTGTTTCACAGAGTGATAGCACTCTGGTTGTGTCTAGTTGTTTTGGCATCCAATGCCCTGTAAGCGGCATCCTGAGGGCAGAAGTTGAAACAGTTTATGTCCAGGATGTGAGGAGTCTGTAGCAGGTTCTGACAGGTTCTGGAGAACCGGTAGTGGGAATTTTGAGTAGTTCGGAAAACTGGCAAATACCACCTCTGGCTGACCCCAGAGTAGACTGGGAATGGAGATTTTGCAGTATTCTTCCCCTGCCACGCCCACCAAGCCACGCCCACAGAACCGGCAGTAAAAAAAAATTGAATTCCATCACTGGTCTGTAGATATTTTCTCAGCCCTCTTTGTGATTCATGCAGATCCTCAATGGAAGGCAGGCTGATTGTGATTGTTTTTCCTGCCGTTCTAACTATCCGTTGAAATCTGTATCTCTCCTGTTTGGTTGCTTGTGGCAAACCAGACAATTGCCTTTTAGAAAAAGGACCTTTGGGACAACCATGACTTGGAAGATTTGAGAATTTCCATAGGTATTTTAGTATTTAAGAGGCACATTCTTACAGCTGCTTCTCAGCACTTGAATCCTTTAACCCTACTTCTGGCCTCCTCTTAGCTGTGAAAAGTAGCTGGTGATCAGTCATCACCAGCTGGTGATGCTACCAATCTAGGAAAGTCTCTTAAAAAGCTATCTTTATCATCATTTCCAAAGCTTCCACCAAGAACCACATAATGACTCAAATGCTTTATCAGTCACGAGGTAGAAGGAATCCATGGGGAGAACATTCAAAAAGGTCAAGATGTTGGCCTCGACTGTGAGATTGAAACCCTGCCCGGTTTTGCATACACAATGTGTGTATAAAAATAGGGATGGGGCTTTAATGGCCTGGTTAGGGCAGCCTCTTGCTTTTCTTGATCGCCATCTTATCTTAGCCTCTGCTTCAGATGGCCAAGATCTGCTTCAGATGGCAGATGAGCTATTGAGTGATAATTTCTGCAATTTGCTGTGTTAGGCCAGGATTGGACCTGGAGCAGGTAAGTGTTGAGAAGGGTTAAGGGGATTTCTGTGGCTGCTATCCCCTCACACTGCTTTCGAACTGTGGTGTTGGAGAAGACTCTTGGGAGTCCCTTGGATTGTAAGGTGAGCCAATCAGTCAATCCTAAAGGAAATCAACTTTGACTGTTCTTTGGAAGGACAGATACTGAAGCTGAAGCTCAAATACTTTGGCCACCAAATGAGGAGAATAGACTCATTGGGAAAGACCCCAATGTTGAGAAAGATGGAAGGCAAAAGGAGAAAGGATGGCAGAGGATGAGATTTTTTTATTTTTTATTTATTTTTTATTTTATTTATATGCCGCCCTTCTCCGGAGACTCAGGGCGGCTTACAATGCGTTAAGCAATAACCTTCATACTTTTGTATATTTTTATACAAAGTCAGCTTATTGCCCCCACAACCAGGTCCTCATTTTACCCACCTTAGAAAGGATGGAAGGCTGAGTCGACCTTGAGCCTGGTGAGAATTGAACTCGCAGTAATTACAGGCAACTGGATGTTAAATGCTGCCTTAGTAGGAGGCATTAGCTTCCTATGCCACTCAGGCGAGATGGTTAGATACAGTGGTGGGTTGCCCCCGGTTCGCACTGGTTCTATAGAACCAGTAGTAAAACTGGCGGGAGGCTCCGCCCACTGACCCTGATGTCATCAAAATGCTTCTGCGCTTGCGCAGAAGAGAGCGCGCATGAATGAAGTGAGCGTGTGCGCCGGCCCTGTTGCAAACCCGTAGTAAAGGTAAGTAGAACTCACCCCTGGTTAGATAGTGTCATTAATGCAATGAACGTAAATTTGGAAAACTCTGGGAGATAGGAGAAGACAGAGGGATCAGGTGTGCTATGGTCCATGAGGTCACAAAGAGTTGGACATGATTTAGGGACTGAACAACAACAAACCCCTCCCACACCCACATATACACGTGGAACATTGAGGAGATGCACAGATGGGTCCGTTCAGAAAAATAATTGAGAAGAAATAATCCTGTAAGGCTAAATGAATTCCAGGCTCAGGTGAAGCCAAGATGTTTAACAGAATAAGGGCGTTAGAAGGGACCTTGGAGGTCTTATAGTCCAACCCCTGCTCAAGCAAGGGACCCTCTACCCTTTCAGACAAGTGGTTGTTCAATTTCTTCTTTAAAACTTCCAGTGCTGAAGTATTCACAACTTTTGGAGACAAGCTACTCCACTGATTGTTTTCCCAGTCAGGAAATGTCTCCTTAGTTCTAGGTATAGAATAGAATAGAATAGAATAGAATAGAATAGAATAGAATAGAATAGAATAGAA
>WNWU01000120.1:680293-700398 GCA_012654045.1 Ptyas mucosa | reverse complement strand
GATAGGATAGGATAGGATAGGATAGGATAGGATAGGATAGGATAGGACAGGACAGGACAGGACAGGACAGGACAGGACAGGACAGGACAGGACAGAACAGAACAGAACAGAATAGAATAACAGAGTTGGAAGGGACCTTGGAGGTCTTCTAGTCCAACCCTCTGCTCAGGCAGGAAACCCTATACTAGGGGTGTCGAACTCGCAATGACACATTATCATCACATGATGTATCACAACTTCCCTCCCCCTTCACTAAACCAGGGGTGGGTGTGGCCAGCACGTGACAAATCTGGCCTGCGGGCCACGACTTTGACACCCCCACCCAGTGGTGGGATTCAGCCAGTTCGCACCACTTCGGGAGAACCGGTTGTTAACTTTCTGAGCAGTTTGGAAAACTGGTTGTTGGAAGAAATCATTAGGGCAGAGAACCAGTTGTTAACTTACTTGAATCCCACCACTGTCCCCACCCTATACATTTCAATGAAATGGTGGTCCAATCTCTTCTTAAAGACTTCCAGTGTTGGAGCATTCACAACTTCTGAACTTGTTCCATTTATTAATTATTCTCACTGACAGGAAATGTCTCCTTAGTTCTAGGTTGCTTCTCTCCTTGATTAGTTTCCATTCATTGCTTCTTGTCCTGCCTTCAGGTGCTTTGGAGAATAGCTTGACTCCCTCTTCTTGACAGCCGTGACAGCCGTGGCCAGGAGAGCTTTCTATCGGGTTCGCCTGATGCACCAGTTGCGTCCCTTTCTGGACTGGGATGCCCTGCGCATAATCACGCATGCCCTCGTCACATCCCGTCTGGACTACTGCAATGCTGTCTACATGGGGCTTCCCTTGAAGAGCACTCGGAGGCTCCAGCTGGTCCAGAATGCGGCCGCGCGGGTGGTTATGGGTACGACTCGGCGCGCCCACGTAACACCCCTCCTGCGCGAGCTGCACTGGCTCCCGTTGGTCTTCTGGGTGCGATTCAAGGTGTTGGTAACCACCTTTAAAGCGCTCCGTGGCTTAGGATCGGGGTACATACGAGACCGCCTTCTGCCATCAACAACCTCCCACCGGCCAATACGCTCCCATAGAGAGGGGCTCCTCAGGGTGCCGTCAGCCAAACAATGCCGACTGGCGACACCCAGGGGGAGAGCCTTCTCTGTGGGGGCACCAGCCCTTTGGAATGAGCTGCCCCTAGAGCTTCATCTTAGCCCCGACCTGCATACTTTTTGCCATGCCCTAAAGACCTTCCTGTTTCAGCAAGCCGGACTGGCCTAATATATGAATTTTAAGTGGGTGTATGTATGTTTTAATTTGAGGGCCAAATTGTATATATTCGTTTTAATTGGTTTTAAATTTTATAAATTCATGTGTTTTAAATGTGGCTGTACACCGCCCTGAGTCCCTCTGGGAGAAGGGCGGTATAGAAATCCAATAAACTCTTAAACTCTTCTTTGTGGCAGCCCCTCAAATACTGGAACACTGCTATCATGCCCCCCACTAATCCTTCTTTTCTCTAGACAGGCCATACCTGATTCTTGCAACCGTTCTTCATAAGTTTTAGTCTCCACGCCTTAAATCATCTTAGTTGCTCTTCTTTGCACTTTTTCCAAAGTCTCAACATCGTTTGGGTAATGTGGTAACCAAACTGGATGAATACATAATAACAATATAACAATAAATGTTATCTGTCACTGTTTGTTTGATATTATTTCCATTTTTGTAAATGGAAACAGTGCTAAAGAAACAGTGGTGGATAACATTTATTTCATTGAGTTATCCCACATGGATTTGTCTGTGGTGAGCTGTCGCGTGGTAAGTTTGCTGCCGTGAGATGGCCGCGACGAGATGGCCATGGCGCGATGGCTGCGGCAAATTGTCCTAGGCCTCTTCTGGGACCCAGATTTGCTATCAGTCCTACAAGGAAGACCCTACCAAGAAAGCCATGCCAGGTAGGTCAGGATTACTTCTATTGTAAGAGCAATTGTAACAGAATCTTGCAGGTCTGGATGTGTTTCCCCTCCTCCTTCACTTTATCTTCATCTGAACGAGGGAGGGGCTTGTCTGAAAGATTTTCTCAAGTTGACCAGGGGTGTCAAATTTAAGGCCGGATCCGGCCAGCAAAGTGTTCAATCTGGCCCTGGAAAGAGTGAAGGACCGGCCTCCTGCAACCGTCTGCCAATGAAAACAGAGCTCGGGAGGGCTGCAGGCAGCCCTCCTGAGTTCTGTTTTCGCTGGCAGACGGTTGCAGGAGGCTGTTGCATCTGAAAACGGAGCTTGGGAACCTGTTTTCACTAGCAGAGGGTTGCAGGAGGCTGTTGCAGCCAAAAACGGAGGTCGGGAATCCGTTTTCACTGGCAAAGCGCTCGGGCTATCCCCAACACGAGTGACGTTAAGTTGGCCACACCCATCGTGGCCGTGTCCCCTCCCCACAAGGTCAAACACAACTCTGATGCGGCCCTCAATGAAATCGATTTTGACACTCCTGTTCGTGACTCAAGGCTCAAGGCTCTCTTCTCTGACCGTTGGGTGTGCAGTGCTTCTCCCTCCTCTCCTTCAAGACCATTCACTCTTCCCTCTACATTTGCTGACCCCTGAAATAATAATTAGGGGAAAAAAAACTTTCATCCAGGGGTGAAATCTAGGAGGTTCTGACAGGTTCTGGAGAACCAGTAGCGGAAATTTTGAGTAGTTCAGAGAACCGGCAAATACCACCTCTGGCTGGCCCCAGAATGGGGTGGGAATGGAGATTTTTCAGTATCCTTTCCCCAGGAGTGGGGAGGGAATGGGGATTTTGCAGTATCCTTCTTCTGCCACACCCACCAAGCCACACCGTGCCCACCAAACATGCCCACAGAACCGGTAGTAAAAAAAATTGGATTTCACCACTACTTTAGTTGGTCTCCCTGCCCATCTAGCCCCCTTCCCATAGCCTGCCTCATTGCTTCAATGAATTGACAAAAGAAAATTGATGTTCTTGAACACCAGCCAAGATAAAACTACAGGTAATCCTCAACTTACAACAGTTTATTTAGTGGCCATTCGAAGTTACCATTTTTCCATTTTTCACACTTACAACCATTGTGGCATCCCCATGGTCATATGATCCAAATTCCTGATGCTTATCCACCGGCTCATATTAATGACGGTCGCAGTGTCCCGGGGGTCACGTGATCCCCTTTTGTGACCTTCTCAGGAGCAAAGTCAATGGGGAAGCCAGATTCACTTAACAACCGTGTTGCTAACTTAACAACCGCAGGGATTCACTTAATAGCTGTGGCAAGAAAAGTCGTAAAATGGGACCGAACTCACTTAACAAATGTCTCATTGAGCAATAGAAATTTCGGTCCCAATTGTGATCATAAGTCGAGCACTGGTTGCATTGGTAAATTTTTTTTAACCTAAAGTTATTTCCCTAAAGGCAGTTCCTTGGTAGATGCCATGAGTTCCTTCCTTGTTCCCCTCACCTAGAGAGAATACTTTGCAAGATCCTGGCACTGTGCCATTTGGAAAATAAATTGGACACCTGGCATTGGCAGAAGCCAAGTTTGCATTTTCCTATGGGCCCATTCTGGCTGGCGTGGTCCCGGCTGGGTCTCCAGTTTGGCTCTCTATAGGGTAAAGGAGAAGAAAGGCCTGAGTGAGGATGGAGAAAAGGTTCCTCTGTCCCCAGTGGCAGCCTTTCCCAAAATTGCCCTTGAAAGAATGTGGCGTTTGCTTTGGCCAGAGAAAGGGGTCAACCCAGACATTTGGGGGCCTGTGAACCAGCAGTCTCCTGACTCGATCATCTTACAAAACGGAGAAAAGGAAGGTACTATTAGCGGGCCAGTGATAATTATTAGCAGGGAGTGATGCAAAGTCCAAAGAAGCAAATTTTGAAAAGCAATCTCTGGAGAAAAAAAAATCTTGAATAATAACCTCCTTTCATCCTGCATTTCTCTCCCTCCTGAATGTTCTTAACTCTTCATTACTGAGTTCAAGGGAACTCAGGCATCCAACTTTCCAATTTCTCCCCTCCAAACCCTGAGGGGGTTTTCCAAAGACATCGTATGGAGCCTCCGACCATATGGCAATCTAACGTTGGGTAGATTCTCCAGACTTCTCGCGCTCGGCCGATGCATTGACGTTCTCCCCTTTTCATTAGGGACACAGATCCAACTGGAATCTTGTCAACTGGACCCAGAATGCGTTCTCTTGTTCCAGATCCCGGGAATATACAACAGGAGCTGAGGTCATGGATAAAAATACGTCTACGGGCCTTCGGGGGAAAGGCGAGCAAGAAAACAAGAGTGTGAGAAAGGGAAAGTTCACTTGCAGGCTGGAAAGAGAAGGGGGGGCGTAGGAATTGGGGAGGGGAGCAGTGGGGATCTGGACAAGGCAGCATGGAACCCGAAGTTTAAGAAGGGGCCAATGTTTAAGAATATGATGGGCTGTTCCCAGGGCTAGGCTGCTGGGGGTTCTCAGGGGTTCGGGAGAACCTCTAGCTAAAATTCTGTGCAGTTCGGAGAACCCCCAAATCCCACTCCTGGCTGGCCCTGCCCATCTCACCCCGTCCCTCGTGGTGAGGAGTCCCCACGTGGCCCGTTTTGGATGCAGATAAGTGCAGGGCGCATGCAGAGGCTTGGGGAGGGCGAAAAACGGGCCTACTGGAAGTTCAGGTAGGCCGTTTCCAGCCTCCAGAGGGCCTCTGGAGCCTGGGGAAGCCATTTTCATCCTCCCGGAGGCTCAAGAAAAGCCACCGGAGCCCAGGGAGGGCAAAATCACCCCCCTGCCGTGGTGTAGGAGGCCGACTAGGCCACGCCCACCATGGCCATGCCCACCCAGCAATCGGTCATAGAACCCCTTGCTAAAATTTTTGAAGCCCACCCCTGACAGTTCCTCTTTGCTATTGAAAGCTCTGTAAACCTCACATTTATCTTGGTTATTCTTGGAATAGGAAAAATACTTTAGACATGCCCAGGGGCACACTATTGTTTGTTTTTGAGTCATATTTTATATTTTTAATGCAGAGAACTGTATGGTCAAAGGGTGTAGAAGAAAAAGGGAACAACCTTGAAGGTCAGGAGGAAGACCTTCTGCCAAGCCAATGGTCAGATAAGGGGGACTCTTGAACTCAGGCCAAGACAGTACCTTGAAAAAGAACATCTTAGATACGTTCCTCCTTACTTCACACAAAAATAACAGAACAGAATAATAGAGTTTGAAGGGACCTCAGAAGTCTTCTATTCCAACCCCCTATAGCTGTGATGGTGAACCTATGGCACACGTGCCAGAGGTGGCATGAAGAGCCCTCTCTGTGGGCACGCATGCTGTCGCCAGCTGCTCTTCTGGTTTCTGGCAGGCATGCTGGTCTTCACGCGCACTGGAGCACCAGAAACCCAAAGACCAGTTGGCCGGTGCACATGTGCGTGGCAGCCACCTGGTCTTCGGGTTTCTGATGCTCCAGCATACGTGAAGATCAGCTGGCCAGTGCGCATGTGCGCGCCAGAAACCCAAAGAACAGGTTGATGGTGTGCACATGAGCACCGGCCAGCTGGTCTTCAGGTTTACGGCGCTCCAGCAGACATGCATGCACATGTGCGCATGCATTCCAGTTTGGACCCTTGGTGCTGAAAAGGTTCGCCATCACTGCCCTATACCATTTCAGACAAATAGTTATCCAATCTCTTCTTTAAAACTTCCATGTTGTGACCCCGACTCCCGAGCCTGTCCTAACAGAGGAAGAGGACTCAGAAGGTGAGGGGGAGGAACTGACAAGGCCTCACTCTCCAGGACCCTCCTTTCTGGCAATGCCTCAGGTTCCATCCGAAGGCCAGGAGGAACAGCCTGGGATGTGCCAGGAGGAAAGCATATCGGAGCACCAATTGATAGGGAGCGAGGATGATGAATCCTGGCTTGATCCCAGGCAGCGTCGGAGGGAGAAGCGTGCATAGCAACGGAAGAGGCGTGGGAGGGCCAGAGATTGAGCTGAGTCACGGAGCCACACCCCACCAGGAATAAAAGTGGGTGGAATTGCTCTTCAGGCTTTGTGACGGACAAAGTTAAACCCTGAAAGTCACATTGTGATCTCTGAAATTCAGCTTGGATATATTTTGGACTGAATATTGACTAAACTCTTGTCTTATGGATAATTTGTTGCTCCTGGAACAGACTGAAGATAAGTCCTCTTCTGCTTTATGGGAGTGAAAACGGTCTTGGCTGGCATTCAGCAGTTTACTGCCAAAACCTTGGTCTGCCAAGAATTCTAATCTGTTTACCTAATAAAATATTGGCAGGCTTGCTTGGTATTACGTTTGCCTGTGTGAGGAAGGGGGACAGAACATTCCAGTGTTGGAGCATTTACAACTTCTGGAGTCAAGTCGTTCCGCTGGTTAATTGTTCTGTCAGAAAATTCCTCTTTAGTTGTAGGTTGCTTCCCTCCTTGATTGGTTTCCATCCATTGCTTCTTATTCTGCCCTCAGGTACTTTGGAGAATAGCTTGACTCAGGGGTGGGTTCTACTTACCTTTACTACCGGTTCACAACAGGGCAGCGCACGCATGTATGCGCGCTCTTCTGCGCAAGCGCACAAGCTTTTGATGATGTCGGGATCAGTGGGCGGAGCCTCCCACCGGTTTTACTACCAGTTCTAGAGAACCATGCGAACTGGGGGCAACCCACCACTGGCTTGACTCCTTCTTCTTTGTGGCAGCCCCTGAGATATTGGAACACTGTGAACATGTCACCCCCTAGTCCTTCTTTTCATTAAATTAGACATCCCCAGTTCCAGCAACCTTTCTTTATGTTTCAGCCTCCATCCCGTCATCATCTTTGTTGCTCTTCTCTACACACTTTCTAGAGCCTCCACATCCTTTTGACATCGTGGCGACCAAAACTGGCTGTCAGACCTGGAAGCCATCTTTTACATTTGGGCCTTCAGGCCTGCCACATTTTCTACTGTGGGAAAATGGGAGAGGGGGGATTGCATAGAGCCGTGATGGCGAACCTATGGCACGGGTGCCACAGGTGGCACGTGGAGCCATATTGGTGGGCACGCGAGTGTTGCCCTAGCTCAGCTCCAGAGTGCATGTGCGCACCGGCCAACTGATTTTCAGGCCTTCCGGTCCCACCGGAAGTCGGGAAACTGGCTGTTTCTGGCCTCCGGAAGGCCTCCGGGGGGATGAGGAAGGCTGTTTTTGCCCTCCCCAGGCTCCTAGAAAGCCTCTGGAGCCTGGGGAGGGGGAGAAATGGGCCTACTGGGCCCACCATGCTGTCGTGTGCCAAAAACAGGGGGAAGTGTGGGGGGGTCATGGGCGCATGTGCGGGAGGGCGGGGCGCATTGAATTATGGATGTGGGCACCCGCACCTGCACACACACCCCCGCGACCCCTGCTTTTGGCACGCGACAGCAAAAAGGTTAGCCATCACTGGCATAGAGTATGGGTGATATATAGTCAAAATGACATTCTTTTCTCAGAGAGTCAAGGCCACCTTGCCCTGCAGCTGCGATGAGATGACAGGGAGGCCTCTCCAGTTTTGGTTGGTGTCTGATTGGCTCATGTGATGGACGTATGGGTGCTGGGCAGGGACTTGAACTTTCTTTTGGGTGCAGAAAACCTGGAAACTTTCAGATTCGGGCTTCCCCTGATATGCCAATGTGACATCTCTAATAAAATGGAACTTTGAGGAAACTCAAGCCTCAGAATCTTCTTTCATGGGGGGTGTTACTTGGAACCCTGACACTGGATGCAGTATTCCAAATGTGGCCTTACCAAGGCATTATAAAGTCAGGGGTGGGTTCTGCTTACCTTTACTACCAATTTAAAATGGGATCGCTGTTTTCACTGTTGTGAAAAGACCATGCTGCCCTCGAGGGTCCCTAATGGAAGGATGGAAGAAGAATACCTGAAAATCAGAGAGGGAGGTTCTCTTGAGGGTGTCTCATATCACATGCTAAAGGGTTTCAAGCTGATCTTCCAATTTCACTGGTTAGGATTCACTCTCCCAAAAGTGATTTCCTGAAGTTTGGGGTTAACCTTTTATAGCTGCGCATATTTCTGTCTGGATGATATTTGTTTATGGAGACAGGCGTTACAGGTAATCCTCAACCTACAACCACAACCGAGCCCAACATTTCTGTTGCTAAGTACATTTGTTAAGTGAATTTTGCCCCATTTTACAACCTTTCTTGCCACAGTTGTTAAGTGAAATCACTGCAATTGTGAAGTTAGTAACATGGGTGTTGAGTGAATTTGGCTTCCCCGTTGACTTTGCCTGTCAGAAGGTTGCAAAAGGTGATCGCATGACCCGTGGACACTGTCATAAATATGAGCCAATCACCAAGCATCTGAATTTTGATCATGCAATCAGGGGGATGCTGCGAGGGTCATAAGCAGTGGTGGGATTCAGCCAGTTCGCACCACTTCGGGAGAACCGGGTTGTTAACTTTCTGAGCAGTGGTTGTTGGAAGAAATTATTAGGGCAGAGAACCAGTTGTTAAATTACTTGAATCCCACCACTGATCATAAGTGTGAAAAGATCATGTCATTTTTTTCAGGGCTGCTGTATCTTCGAACAGTCACTAAATGAACACTTGTAAATCAGGGACTACCTGTATTATAATAAGATCATGTGAAGTGTTAATACCACTTTACAATGCCTTGGTAAGGCCACACTTGGAATATTGCATTCAGTTTTGGTCGCCACGATGTAAAAAAGATGTGGAGACTCTAGAAAGAGTGCAGAGAAGAGTAACAAAGATGATTAGGGGCCTGGAGGCTAAAACGTAGGAAGAATGGTTGCAGGAACTAGGTATGTCTAGTTTAATGAAAAGAAGGACTTGGGGAGGCATGATAGCAGTGTTCCAATATCTCAGGGGCTGCCACAAAGAAGAGGGAGTCAAACTATTCTCCAAAGCACCTGAGGGTAGGACAAGAAGCAATGAGTAGAAACCAGTCAAGGACAGAAGCAACTTAGAACTAAGGAGAAATTTCCTGACAGAACAATTCATCAGTGGAACAACTTGCCTTCAAAAGTTGTGAATGCTCTGGAGGTTCACTGGAAGTTTATTGAAGAAGATATTGGGTAACCATTTGTCTGGAGTGGTATAGGGTTTCCTGCCTAAGCAGGGGGTTGGACTAAAAGACTTCCAAGGTCCCTTCCAAGTCGCTATTCCATTCCGTTCCGTTCCATTCCGTTCCGTTCCATTCCGTTCTACTCTACTCTACTCTACTCTACTCTTTGCTGTTGGGCTAGGGCTAGGCCAAGTAAAACATAAAAATGGAGAGAGGCTGCCACAAAGAGAAGGAGGTCAAACTATTTTCCAAAGCACCAGAGGGCAGGACAAGTAACAATGGTTGGAAACTAATCAAAGAGAGAAGCAACCTGGAATTAAGGAGAAACTTCCTAACAGTGAGGACAATTAACCAGTGGAACAGCTTGCCTTTAGAAGTTGTGGGCGCTAAATCACTGGAGGTTTTTGAGAAGATACTGAACAGCCACATGTATGAAATGGTGAAGCAGGGGTTCCTAATCTTGGGTGCTACACACCTCCTGAGGATGTGAGATGATATTTCAAACTTGGGTTTAGAAGTTTCAAAATTATAGTGTATATGCATAATTTTATGCCAATTATATGCACATAATTATTTATTTTTGTAAGGGGTGCGAGAATATATCAGAAGTGTTCTAGGGGTGCAGGGTATAGAAAAGGTTGGGAACCCCAGTGGTAGAGGGTCTCCTGCTTGAGCAGGGGGCTGGACTAGAAGACCTCAAAGGTAAGGTGACCAATCGTCCTCATTTAGGGAGGACAATCCTTCTTTTGTAAGTTCTGTCCTCTCTTGAAAAGTGTCCTCCTTTTTGATATTTGAAGACTAATCTGTCAATCTCCGTATTTGATCGATGCCGATCCAATCCGTTGCATGTGATGTGACGATTCATCAAGGCTCGGTACAGTGTGGCGAGACGCAATTATGAGACACATGCACTCCGCACAAGAGAATTGTTTTGAGAGAGTGCGCCGCGTGCAATTGGCTTTGTTTGCTTCTTACTGAAACACAACACAGCACACACGCATGCATTAGACTCATTGTTGCAATGAATAAAATGTTTCTTTTATTTATGATATTTTTTTTCTTCGATTTATTTGTGTCCCCCTTTCATTGTAAAAAAGTTGGTCACCTTACCAAAGGTCCCTCCCAGCTCTATTCCGATTCTGATTCTGAAGCTGAAGAAAATAAAACCAGAGATAAGACAAAGAAGAAGAAACCTAATTAAACCGATTATATGCCCATTTAATTCACTCAACTTTTCCTACCTATCCATTCTTCGAAGTTCAACAGCATTCCATTTGTTGCTTCATAACTCGCCTTTTGCTTTTTAAGCTCGGCACCCCTCTCTCTTTTTCTGCTTCATCTACTCAAGATGTTCTCAAGCTTATTTCCATTCCTGCTGAGCCTTTCTCTCTTCCATCATGTATTTATTTTGCAATGTGATCCTCATTCATTCTTTCTTTATAACCAAACAGCCTCAACAGGCTTCATTTCTTACCGGTCCCTCAGTTTTGGATTCAGTCCAGATGATCTATTTTAGCGACCACACAAACAGATTTTATCTCTGTTTCTACCTATGCGGTCTGTGCAAGTGGTGCGATCCTCCCATTTTAACAACTGGTTCGGTGATTGTGTGATTTGCGCGCATGCACTCGCTTTCCACACACCGGTGCATGCGCAGTTTGAAGAAATCTTCACTTCCAGGTTTCTTCGGAGGAGTAACACAGCTGATTTGCGTGGTAGAGCGGATTGCTCTTTAGATAAAGGTAGGAAAATATCGCAGGCGGGCAGGTGGGCCTATCTGATCGCCGGGGTGAACCGAGCTACCAGTTTGCCCGAACCGGTCTGAACCAATAGAATCCCACCCCTGGGCCTGTTTAAAAGCTGGCTAGGGGATTCTGGGAGTTGGAGTCCACGCCAGGGATGAAATCCAGCAGGATCTGACAGGTTGTGGAGAATCGGTAGCGGAAATTTTGAGTAGTTCAGATAACCAGCAAATACCACCTCTGGCTGGCCCCGGATTGGGGTGCGAATGGAGATTTTGCAATATCCTTCCCCCAAGAGTGGGAAGGAAATGGGGATTTTGCAGTATCCTTCCCCTGGAGTGGGGTGGGAATGGAGATTTTGCAGTATCCTTCCCCTGCCATGCCCACCAAGCCACGGCCACCAAGCCACACCACGGCCACCAAGCCACGCCCACAGAACCGGTAGTAAAAAAAATTGGATTTCACCACCGGTCCACACGTCTTAAAGCTGCGAAGGTTGAGAAAACTTGCTCTACACACTTCTTTGATTTATTGCAGTTCTTTGATTTATTGAATTTATATTCTGCTACAATCTGAATGGACCCTCAGGAGCTTAGTATCAAGCAGCTTTTTCTTTTACTCTCCCGCCTCTTGTCCCAAACGTGCTTTTTTTTTCAAGAGGCAACTCAACTTTCTGGTTTTTCCTTGAAGATGTTTCACTTCTCATCCAAGAAGCTTCTTCAGCTCTGACTGAATGGTGGGGAATGGAAGGATTTATACTCCTTGCAGACAGCTGGTCATTTGCATTCTTTTTAGGGAGTCGCTGAGGCCACCTGGAGGTTTATCTGTGCATGTGCACTACTCAGGTGACCTCAAGGACACAGATAAACCTCCAAGTGGCCTCAACGTTAAATTTCTGTTGCTAAATGAGACCTTTGTTAAATACTTTTGCCCCATTTTACGACCTTCCTTGCCACAGCTGTAAGTAAATCACTGCAGGTGTTAAGTTGGTAGCACAGTTGTTAAGTGAATCTGGCTCCCCCATTGACCTTGTTTGTCCAAAGGTCACCAAAGGGGATCGCATGACCCCGGGGCACTGTGGCCGTCATGAATACGAGCCATTTGCCAAGCATCTGTATTTTAGTCACGTGACCGTGGGGATGCCGCAACGGTCATTAAGTGTGAAAAAACGGTCCTAAGTAACTTTTTTCAGTGCCGTTGAAACTGCAAACGATGTCAAGATGAACTGTTGTAAATCGAGGACTACATGTAGATAGAATTAAATATATTTCATCCAGAAGAAGTGAGGATGTAAGAGGACCAGTGGTGAAATGCTCCCGGTTCGGACCAGATCGCCTGATCCGGTAGCGAGGACGGCAGGTGGTTTGGAGAACCGGTAGCAAACATCCCTGCCACCCCCTCTACAACGAAGAGGTTGTAGAAAAAATGCTTTTAAAAGCCTCTGACGATCCCAGCTGAGTTGCCTGATCGTCAGAGGCTTTTAAAAGCATTTTTTTACAACCTCCTCAGCCGAAGAGGTTGTAGAAAAAATTGTTTTAAAAGTAAAAAAAAAAGAAAGTTGACCATGCCCACCCAGTCACATTACCTGCCTCCCCCCCACCAAGCCACACCCACAGAACCGGTAGTAACAAATTTTACATTTCACCACTGAAGAGGATCCTCAACAAAGACTTTCGGTTGAGGGGAAATGTCAGCAGCCAAAGCCCACCAGTTTCCAAGCCTGTTTCCATGGCAACCGCAAGGCCACCGGGTGACAGGGGAACAAGCTGTTTTCTGTTTGCCCAGACGGTTGTTGCCGAGTGAACTTTTCCTTGCTCATAGTCAGCTTCCTGGAAGGCCAACCGTGTCCCTCGGAGGGACTCCGTCTTGAGAAAACCTGAAGGGGAAGCTCATCTTTTATTGGTCTTGACCAGCTGTCTGATAACTGTCTGAGGCTTCTGCGTTCCCCTTTCGGGGGATACCCCCACACTGGGGAAAATGGACTTTTAAGCCAGCATTCCTAGCTTGGGCCTTTGGGAGCAGTCATAGCCTGAGCTTTTCCAAGAAAAGTCAGGAATTGGTGGAGCCGGACTAATGTTGACTATTACTCAGGAGGCTGCACATGCCTGGCAGACACCCAAGGAAGGGAGAGAGGCAGCCTAGCTGACGCACATGAACGGGACAGCTTTCCTGAGGCAGGAGAGGCTCCCTCTGTGGGTCACACTCACAACCGGTCCGACAAAGCTGCATTTTAAGCTGCAAGGGAACTGTTGCCCGAATGTGGGGGGGGGGGGGGGGGTTTTATTGGGGGGTTTTTTGGGGGGGGGGTTCGCTTTGTCTTTGAAGGAGCTTGTGGACAACTTCTTCATGTGAGATAGGAGCACGGGAGGGCTGCTGGGGGTTTGCAAAGGTTTCGGGAGAACCTCTAGCTAAGATTCTGTGCAGTTCGGAGAACCCCCCCAAATCCAACTCCTGGCTGGCTCTGCCACCCTGCCCCTCCCAGGAGTCCCCACGCAGCCCGTTTTGGATGCAGATAAGTGCAGGGCACGCACGGAGGCTCGGGGAGAATGAAAAACAAGCCTACCGGAAGTTCAGGAAAGCTGGAAACGAGCCCGTTTCCGACCTCCAGAGGACCTCTGGAGCCTGGGGAAGCAGTTTTCACCTTCCTGGAGGCTCGAGGAAAGCCTCCGGAGTCCGGGAAGGGCAAAAAACCCTCCCCCACCATGGTAATGGAGGCTGACTAGGCCACACCCACCATGGCCACGCCCACCCAGCAACCAAGCAGAGAACCCCTTGCTAAAATTTTTGAAGCCCACCCCTGGATAGGAGAGCGTCTTCCAGGGAACGTCTTTAGAATTACTCGAGGCTAGTACGACAATGGCAGAGTTTGTGCGAGATGTTTAACTCAGTCGCTGCATTAACCCATTTTCTGGGTGCACCCAATACAGATAAGTCCTCAACTTGCAACAGTTCATTCAGTGACCGTTCAAAGTTACAAGTATTGGAAGAAATGTCCATCTGGGTTCAGTTCCAAGTGGGGAGAAAGACACTGGAAACATGGTGGCTGGTTGGAATGATGGTTTAATGGTGGACAGGGCCACATGGTTTTGAGGTCCTGGGCAAAAAAAGCACATGGGTGAGAGAGAGAGAGACTTATACCCTCTGTTGGGCTTTGAATTTGAGCTTGTATTCTGATTGGTTGTCAGACTCCCATGGGGCCACGCAGGGGTAACTTTGTAGGTTGTCTTTTGAGTCCCAAGCTTGGTTGAATCTTGCTGGGTGATGTAATCCCCCCAGGTGCCATGTGATGAGTTCTGTTGTTAGATGGGTAGAGGGCTAATCCTACTTTTGTTAGATCTTGGATGAGGGCATTTGCTTATGAATAGACCTAGCTATCTCTTTATCTCTTAAGTGCTGACATCTGCTGTGGGCTATTGAGGAGGGTGGGGGCTATTTAGAGTGAGTCTGCTTCCTGCCTAAAAAACATGTTTCTCCATTTCTAATCCAGGGGAATATAATATTCTGCCTTTTTAATATTTCCACCCAAGCCTTCCATCCTTCCGAGCAGTGGTGGGTTCCTCCCGGTTCGGCCCGGTTCTCCCGATGTCACCAAACCGGTTCTGCCCCCCCTCCTGCCCCCACCCCCGTGCCCACGTGCCCCCCCCCGGCGTTATTCTTACCTTTTATTTGGCCCCACCCCCAAACTATTGCTGCCTCCTGAGTCCCAGCTGATGGCTAGAGGGAAAAAAACTGTTTAAACTTTTGCCACAAGGCTTCAAAGGGCTGCCCTACAGCTGATCAGTGTTAAAAGAAAACAAATGAGTAGACCCGTGCCTGCAAAAATGCATGAGTAGATCAGTGCCTGAAAATATATATGAGTAGCCCAATACCTGCAAAAATACATGAGTAGATCAGTGCCTGCAAAAAATAAATGGGTAGATTGGTACAGCTCTGCAAGCAGTTAAAAGCCTGGTAGACCAGTACCTCTGCTAAATCCTAAATAATTGTCACATGACCATCAAGCCACACCCACAAAATAAGCCACGCCCACAGAACTGGTAGTAAAAAATTTTAGAGTCCACCCCTGCTTCCGAGGTTGGTAAAATGAGGACCCAGATTGTTGGGTGGGTTTCAGCAGGTTCTGTCCAGTTCTGGAGAACCGATAGTAAAAATTCTGACTGGCCCCGCCTCTGTCTATTCTCTGCCTCTCAAGTCCCAGCTGATCGGGAGGAAATGGGGATTTTGCAGTATCCTTCCCCTGGAGTGGGGAGGGAATGGAGATTTTGCAGTATCCTTCCCCTGGAGTGGGGTGGGAATGGAGATTTTACAGTATTCTTCCCTTGCCATACCCAAGCCACACCCACCAAGCCACACCCACAGAACTGGTAGTAAAAAATTTTGAAACCCACCATTGGGTCAATATGCTGACTCTGTAAACCGCTTAGATTAGTGCTGTAAAGCATTATGAAGCGGTATATAAGTCTAAGTGCTATTGATATTGCTTGCTTAGCAATGGAAATTCTGGTCCCAATTTTGGTTGTAAATCGAAGACTGTCGCTGATACTGTTTAAAACACCCTATGTAGGCTAATAACAACTGGAGGAAACTTTTTAAACAGGGAAGCAGTGAAGGAGATTAACTCTCCACATGTCTTTGGATATTTTTTGGACAGCAAATTCCTTTTTAAATTCCTTTTAGAAGACAAAAAATCTGCCCCATCTGAGTTTTCTTTCTTTCTTTTTTTTAATCCAACACACCATTTTTTCCTTTCCTGGCTGGCTGCTGTTGAATGTGAACAAGCAACTTCTTGATTGAGGATGAAGGTTCCTTTAAGGCTAACAGCTGAATGAAATTTTCTGGGCATTTTCACAGGCATTTGAAGGATCAACAGTTCGGTATCTTCTCGCTGCCTCCTTGGAATGTAGCGGTGCTGCCTGAGTTTGAAAGGAACACCAAAAAAACCAGACGCCTTTCTCTGAATCTGCCTGCTTTTTAAATCACTTCTCAGTGAGATGGAGAAATCCACAGCTTCTCCGATAAACATGAGGCCGCGGTGGAAGAGGCCAACTGGAAGAGGCCAAATGTCAAAAATCTCCCTGCCAAGAATTCGGAAAGGTCAACGAGAGACGTATGGACGTGAGAAGAGAAATGGCTTGTCTGTTGGTTGATTAGGAATAGGGACTGAGGAAAACGAATCTTCAGATTTAGAATCCTTGCAAAATGTTGGCCTCGACAAGAACTGCAGAGATGTCTCTTCTGACAAGCTGTTGCGTCAGGAAATGAGTAAAAAGGATATTTGGCACAACTTTCTTCCATTTATTTAATTCCTAGCATTTTCTTGCAAGGGCAGGATCCACTTTTTTGCATCAACCAAGTGGTGATCTATTGATTGTGACAGGAATTGACCGAACAGTTTGTCACCCTATCCTGTGGTTCAGTGGTGGGTTCCTCCCGGTTCGGCCCGGTTCCCCCAAGCCAGTAGCGGTGACGATATGACGTCACCGAACCGGTTCTGCCCCCCACCCCCCGCGTTATTCTTACCTTTTATTTGGCCCCACCCCCAATCTATTGCTGCCTCCTGAGTCTCAGCTGATGGGCTATAAGGAAAAAAACTGTTTAAACTCTTGCTGCTGGGCTTCAAAGGGCCGCCCTACAGCTGATCAGTGTTAAAAGAAAACAAATGAGTAGACCAGTGCCTGCAAAAATACATGAGTAGATCAGTGCCTGCAAAAATACATGAGTAGACCAGTATTTCCAAAAACAAATGAGTAGACCGGTACAGCTCTGCAAGCTGTTAAAAGCTTGGTAGACCAGAACCTCTGCTAAATCCTAAAGAATTGTCACATGACCATCAAGCCACGCCCACAAAATAAGCCACGCCCACAGAACCACTAGTAAAAAATTTTAGAACCCACCCCTGCTGTGGTTGTGGGATGAGAAAGAGAGCGACTGACTCACCCAACTGGCTTTCATGCCTAAAACAAGACCAGAACTCCAGGTTTTTAGCCAGGAACCTTAAGCGCTAAACCAAATTATCACCTTCCATTAATGTAGCTAATCCTTTAAAGCAGGGGTGTCAAACTCGATCCCATCGTGGGCCATATCAGGATTTTGTTTGCTATGAGGGGGCGGGGTGTGTGGCCTGGTCATTGCATGGGTGGGCGGGGCGGGGCCAGGGCGGCACGGGCTGCTCCCTCACCATCTCTGGGACAGCCCCGCAGGACAACTCTGGGCCTATCACGGGCCAGATCCGGCCCACGGGCCGCGTGTTTGACACCTCTGCTTTAAAGCCTCCATTACGGGTAGTCCTCAACGTACGACCGATCACTTAGTGACCATTCACAATTATGACAGACAGCCCCAAAGTCACTTACAACATGGTTCAATGCAATTCAATTCAGAATAGAGCTGGAAGGGATCTTAGAGGTCTTCTAGTCCTGTCCCCTGCTCAAGCAGGAGAATCTATATTATTTCATGTAAGTGACTGTCTAGTCCAGTGATGGCTAACCTTTTTGCCGTCGTGTGCCAAAAGCGGGGGGAGCACGTGTGCGCGCGTGCCCACACCCATAATTCAATGCGCCCCACCCCACCCCCGTGCATGCACACGTAATCCCACCACGCTCCCCCCACTTTTCACACGCGATGGCACAGTGGGCCTGGTAGGCCCATTTTTTGCCCTCCCCAGGCTCCAGAGGCTTTCTTGGAGCCTGGGGAGGGTGAAAACGGCCTTCCCCATCCCCTGGAGGGCCTCCGGAGGCCGGAAAGAGCCCATTTCCAGACTTCCGAGGGGCCCAGAAGGCCCAAAAATCAGCTGGCCAGTGCATGCATGCATGCTAGAGCTGAGCTAGGACAACGCTCTCGCGTGCCCACAAATATGGCTCCGTGTGCCACCTGTAGCACGCATGCCATAGGTTCACCATCACGGGTCTAGTCTCTTCTTGAAAACCTCCACTGATGAAGCATCTATAACTTCTGAAGGCAAAGCTGTTCCATTGGTTAATTGTCCTCACTGTCAGGAAGTTTCTCCTCAATTCCAGGTTGCTTCTCCCCTTGATCCGTTCCAGCGGCTGGTCCGTCCCACAGTTGTGTAACTCAGAGGTGGGTTTCAGCAGGTTCTGACCAGTTCTGGAGAACTGGTAGCAGAAATGTTGAGTAGTTCGGAAAACCGGTAAATACCACCTCTGACTGGCCCCTCCCCCATCTATTCTCTGCCTGCCAAGTCCCAGCTGATCGGGAGGAAATGGGGATTTTGCAGTATCCTTCCCCTGGAGTGGGGTGGGAATCAGGGGTGAAATGCTCCTGGTTCGGACCAGAACGCCCAATCCGGTAGCGATGGAGGCAGGTGGTTTGGAGAACCGGTACAAAAATCCCCCCCCCCCCCCCCCCAATGCTCAGCTGAGCCGCACAATCATCAGAGGCTTTTTTTTTACTTTTAAAAACATTTTTAAAAGTATTTTTAAAATGTTAAAAAAACATTTTTAAAAGAGCCTGAGTGGCGTAGCAGGCTAATGCCTCCTATCAAGGCAGCATTTAACATCCAGCTGCCTGCAATTACTGCGAGTTCTAATCTCACCAGGCTCAAGGTCGACTCAGCCTTCCATCCTTTCTAAGGTGGGTAAAATGAGGACCCGGTTTGTGGGGGCAATAAGCTGACTTTGTATAAATATACAAAAAAGTATGAAGGCTATTGCTTAACGCATTGTAAGCCGCCCTGAGTCTCCGGAGAAGGGCGGCATATAAATATAAATATAAATAAATAAATAAATAAATTTTTTCTACAACCTCTTTGACCGAAAAAATGCTTTTAAAAGTAAAAAAAAAAAGCCTCTGATGATCGCGCAGCTCAGCTGGGATCATCAAAGGCTTTTAAAAGAAAAAAATCCTTTTTTTCTTTTAAATGCCTCTGACGATCCAAGCTGAGTTGCTTGATCAGCAGAGGCATTTAAAAGAAAAAAAGTCTCTGCCGATCAGGCAACTCAACTGGGATCGTCAGAGCCTTTTGAAAGCATTTTTTACAACCTCTTTGCCGAAGAGGTTGTAGAAAAAATGGTTTTAAAAGTTTTTTTAAAATGCCCACGCCCACCCAGTCACATTATCCCTCCCACCAAGCCACGCCCACAGAACCAGTAGTAAAAAATTTTAGATTTCACCACTGGTGGGAACGGAGATTTTACAGTATCCTTCCCCTGCCATGCCCATCAAGCCATGCCACGCCCACCAAACCACGCCCACAGAACCAGTAGTAAAAAATTTTGAATCCCACCCCTGGTGTAACTGCATGTCAGGTGCTCGGCAACTGACTTTGCAAGATATTGTGGTTACATGACCATGTTTTTTGATATTTTGGTCAAAAATCAGCATGTTCTTCCGATTTTCAGCATTCACTAGTGTTCACTTTATGACAGCAGCAGCCACTTAACAACTGCCGCAGAAAAGGCAGTAAAATCAGGTCAGTCACATGGGTGACCTGCTTTACAACCATCCTGACTGACCATAATGGGCAAGTTCCATTACGGTCATAAATCGAGGACTACCTGCAATTTATTTAATGCTTTTTTTAAAAAATCCAGGTGGAATCACAGTGGCTTTACAAGTGTATATGCTTTTCATGCTATACAGTATTATTTCTGAGTAATTTCAGTCTTTTCTGACATAATTGTTCTGTCATCCAAAGATACAGAGACCATGGATTAAAGTATCCCCAGAGTTGGACTTTATCATTAAAAAATAAATCAAGATTAGCATGAAATTAAAACAAAAATCTTTACTTGTATAATTTGTTCTGAAAACATTTGGCATTTTGCAACTTCAGAAGAATCTGGGTAAGTCCCAAAATGCTGTCAGTCATCAATTATGCAAGGAACAACATCATTCCCCTAAAAGAAACAAAGAAACAAAAAGAATATATATATATACAAACATACATAATTCATTCTGACCACAGTTGGCTGTAGATGGCTATGGGATAGCTTGCCAAAATTAGAAAGGGCAACAAGAAAAACAATTGATTTGGAGAAAGGAGAAGCTAGAGAGGCTGTGAAGTAAAGATTTCAAAGACAAAATGGAGCTGCCATTCTAGAGCAGAAGCCTCTACAGCTGCTCCCCACTGGAAGTTCTTCTCTAGAGAAGCTGCACTCTGAGTTTCTAGATTTATTCTCTCTATATTTCCAAGTATTACTCCACAAACAAGTGGTAGAAATGTTTAAAATTGTCTGAAACTTTGCTTGGAATGTACATATCTATCTGTCTGTCTATCATCTATCATCTATCATCTATCATCTCCCCCCTCCTCTCTCTCATCCATCCATCCATCTCATCCATCCATCCATCCATCTCATCCA
>WNWU01000120.1:669609-679893 GCA_012654045.1 Ptyas mucosa | reverse complement strand
CCATCCATCTATCCCATCCATCCATCCATCTCATCCATCCATCCATCTATCCCATCCATCCATCTCATCCATCCATCCATCCATCTTATCCATCCATCCATCTATCCCATCCACCCACCCATCCATCCATCTATCCCATCCATCCATCTCATCCATCCATCCATCCATCTATTCCATCCATCCATCCATCCCATCCATCCATCCATCTCATCCATCCATCCATCTATCCCATCCACCCATCCATCCATCTATTCTATCCATGCATCCATCCCATCCATCCATGCATCCATCTCATCCATCTATCTCACCCATCTTCTATCCTATCTATCTATCTATCTATCTATCTATCTATCTATCTATCTATCTATCTATCATCTATCTATCTATCTCTATCCCCAGGGACTTATAACAGTTCATTCAGTGATCGTTCAAAGTAACAACAGAACTGAAAAAAGTGACTTATGACTGTTTTTCACATTTACCACCATTGCAGCATCCTCGTGATGTTCAGACGCTTGGCATCTTGTTCATATTTATGATGGTTGCAGTATCTCGGTGTCATGGGATGCCCTTTTGTGACCTTCTGACAAGCAAAGTTAATGGGGAAGCCAGATTCACTTAGTAACCATGTTAGTAACTTAACAATTGCAGGGATTCACTGAACAACCGTGGCAAGAAAGGTCATAAAATGGAACACTTAACAAATGTTTCACTTAGCAACAAAAAAATTGGGCTCAGTTGTGATCATAAGTCGGGGACTACCTGTAATAAAATATACTAGCTACTTCTATAACACCAAATTTATCTAATCAGCAAGATCAAAGTTTTCAAGTTCTTTATTCATTAAATCCCAAAAGAAAAGTCTCTGGTTTTATCTTTATATATTAAGATGTGAATCCTACTCCAATATTTCTTTGCTTTGTCACTAGTCCACCATAAATGGTAAAAAGTTAGTTCTTTACATTTACATTTCCAACATTCATTTGAAGAATCTTGACAATTTATCCAGTGTTAGAAACGTTGCCCTCTCTGGATAGGTATTGTGTTCTTCAGAAGGATCCTTGCTTCTCCATCCCTGACTTGGGATCTGGATTTAAACTTCCAATTTATTTTTAGTAGTTGTGAATTTGATGACAGCAGCAATTCTCCTTTTCTACAATTTGGACTTTGTGAGATCCTGCCCTGAAATCTGTCACTTCATCAATCATTTTCTTGACAGAGTTCCCATTGCTTTCATCACAATATAGAATTAAAAATATTTCAATCATTACAATTTCCCTAATTAAATTTAACAATGTTCTAGCTGTTATCCAAGATACAACTTAATCCTTTCTACTTTCACTACCATATACCATTACAGATATTTCGATTGCTACAGTTTATGCTTATTCCTATTTCTAAAAGAAATTCAAAAAAAGAAAAACTTGTCATTATCTAGATTTCAAAGATACAAAAACAAATATTCCAATTGTTATTCCTTCCATTTTTACAATCATATGATTTCCCATTTGTTTCTTACTACTATTTATATTTCAATTCTAATTATATATAACATCTTTCTCTTTCATTTCTTTTTCTCCCTTCCCATTTTTATTTTTGCCTTTTTCTTTCTCCTTTTTTTCTTTTGTGTTTTAAAATCTTGAACTCTCCTCTTTTGCCCTAAATTTCCCCTTGTTTCCCATCTCTTTTCTCCTTTTCTTATCTCCCCACTTTTTATCCCACTGTTTATTCCAGTGTAATCATTCTGTATTTCACAAATCTGGACTCTTCTATTTTGCCCTGCATTTCCTGTTGTTTTCCATCCTTTTCCTCTCTTTTTTTTCTTTTCACTGTTAATCCCAGTGTAATCATTGAGGTTCTTTGTATTCTTTCTATGCCACCCTTCTCTCCTTCTTTGTCTCTTTCTGTCCTTTCTGTTTTTTCCATTGTTAATCCCAATGTAATCTCTAAAAATCTCCTTTTTATTGTTACTATTTACATATTCAATTATTTTTCCAATATTACTCTCATTGTCTTTATCTTCTTCTTTATATTCAGTCTCTGTCTGAATTCTCTGTCTCTTACTTCTCTTGCTTCTCTGTCTTTGTTTCCTTGTTAGTTTGAGCGTGCTCTGTCTCAATTTTTGGGTCCTCAAGTTTCAATTCTCCATGTAACATTGTAATTATTCCTGTTATTTGAGCTTTCCAGGATGAGTACATTATTTCCATCATTTCTCTAATTTTCTGCGCCATTTTGTTCTTTCTGTGTTAATATTGTTCCAGTTTTAAAAGTTCCGTTGTTTTCCTTTTTTTTTCTAAAGTCCAGGCGCTTGCAGAGAAAGCAATCCTCCCCAAAAGTTCTCACGACTATTATCACTGATGTAGTTCAAAATTTTCCAAAACAAAGATTCCAAATTCCAATGCTCTTTTTTCTCTTGAAGATGTCTCTCTATAATCCACAATTCTCTTAATTGTTTAGCAAAGTGTCCATTTTGTATCACAATCTAGCTTCTTTTTTCTTCTTTTTAACTTTAAAAATACCAAATCAATTTTTATGGTCCAGTCCAAATTAAACAGTATTTTTCCCCCTCTTTTTTTTTTCTCCTTTATTTTATCTTTAGGTATACAGCACTTCCGTTGCCGGACTTAATAGCCAATTGTCTTTTATTTTTCTTAGCCTTCAAAAAGAAAGGATCTATTTATTTTCTTTAGTCAATTTTGGGGTTACTTCTAATTCTTAAAATTTTCCAAATAATTTTATTCAAAAGTCATTTTTCTTTTCAGGTTTTTGTCCCTTTAAATTCTGCTTGCATCCTCTTTTTTTTTCCCCATGCCCGTTAGCCACTATTTTTATGCTGGGGGTTTCAAGTTTAAAAATAATTCTTTTTGTTGTTACTTCGCCTGTAGGTTGGCTGTCACTCACCCGGATTCAAAAACTCCGTTGCATTCACCGCTCCTGCTCGATACTTAGTCCGGTTGGCCCAGCTTCTTGACACCCGCAATGGCTGCCGCCGCCGCCAAAGAATCAGAGAGAGATTTCTCTGACCTTTGAGGAACTTGCCTGTTCCTCTTGGTCTTCCGAGGTGCCTCTCCTTCTTCCCCATCCCTACAGGACGGTTCTGGTCCGAAGACATCTTGGCAGTGGTTTGTCAGTCTGGGTTTTTGCGGAACTCATCAGAGCCCACTAATTCCCTGACTGTCTTGCTGTGCTGCTTCCAGTCGACTTCCATTGCTAGATTTTTGAGGACAGCTTATTTCAGCTTTCTGCTTTTGTCACGGTTGATTGGAACTTTTATCCTGGTGAGATGCATTCTTTGAGCAAGCCTTAATTCTAATCCTGATCTAATCTGTTCATCTCTAGGTCAAAGTGCTTGTCTATTACTTATAGGTGTCAATCAGATAGACCCAATGGTGGGATTCAAGTAATTTAACAACCGGTTCTCTTCCCTAATGATTTCTTCCAACAACCACTTTGCCAAACTGCTCAGAAAGTTCAACCGGTTCTCCTGAAGTGGTGCGAACTGGCTGAATCCCACCATTGGATAGACCACAATGAAGAACTGGCTTCCTACTTTGAACTGTAAAGGTCTTCAATTCAATTCTTCAAATGGCCCACTCTGAATTTCACAATCTGCCTGAATTTGAGGATAGCCATCTTGGTGGTTATTAGAATTAAGGAACCAAGGTTTGGTTCTCAGACTGAGAAAAGATCCAAGAGTCCATTTTTAATATAACTTCCACAGTCTTCTTGATGGATCATAGGCTGTTAGAGAATTTATTTATTATTTATTTAGTGTATGGCGATGGTACATTAGCAGGAGACCACAGTGTTAATACAGAGTAGCTGTCAACCCTGAAGCTGACCTGACCGCAGCCATTTGGATGCTTCAGTGTTGCCACACTGGATCTGAGGAATAGGGAGGGGGGAATAGAGATAGCTGGGGTTTTGTAGCCAAAATAAAATACTTTCTCCTGGGAACCAAGGACATTCCAACACCTGGCCAGAGAGAGGGAGGAGCAACGTTACCAGGGGACTGGATGGTACCTTATTGGACCATGTGACTGTTTGGGGAAGGGGAAAAACTTTTAATTAAGTGAAAATGGTGGGAACTTTCAGAGTTGGTTTTCACCAAAACTGTGTCAATATGATATATTATTATTATTATTATTATTATTATTATTATTATTATTTATTGGATTTTTATACCGCTCTTCTCCATTTGGACTCAGGGCGGTGAACAGCCAAAATAAAACATTTGTATACAAAAGTTAAAATAATTTTAAGATAATTAAATAAAGTTTGGCCCATAATTTTAAAACATTCAATTAAAATCAGTATCAATTTTAAAACCAACGTAAAATCAGGCCAGCCCGGCTAACTGAAAGAAATAGTTTTTAAGGGCCCGACAAAAAGTCCGGAGGTCTGGGATCACTCATATCTCTGGGGGTAGATCATTCCAGAGGGTGGGTGCCACCACAGAGAAGGCTCTCCCCCTAGGGGTCGCCAGCCGACATTGTCTCGCTGACGGCACACTGAGGAGGCCCTCTCTGTGGGAGCGAACTGGCCAGTGGGAGGCAATTGGTGGCAGAAGGCAGTCCCGTAAGTACCCCAGTCCTAAGCCATGGAGCGCTTTAAAGGTGATCACTAACACCTTGAAGTGCACCCGGAAGTCCACCGGAAGCCAATGCAGCTTGCGTAGGAGAGGAGTCACATGGGAGCGCCCCGTCGCTCCCATAATCCCCCACGTGGCCACATTCTGCACTAGTTGGAGCCTCCAGGTGCACCCCAAGGGGAGCCCCATGTAGAGAGCATTACAATAGTCCAGACGAGAAGTGATGAGTGCTTGAGTGACCGTGCGTAAGGCGTCCCGATCTAGAAAGGGGCGCAACTGGTGTATCAGGCGAACCTGATAGAAGGCCCCCCTGGCCATGGCTGTCATATGCTCTTCTAAAGACAGCCGTGCATCCAGGAGGATGCCTAAGTTGCGGGCCCTTTCCGTGGGGGCCAGTGATTCGCCCCCAATAACCAGTGATGGCGCCAGCTGGCTATACCGGGACGCCGGCAGCCACAGCCACTTGGTCTTGGAAGGGTTGAGTCGAAGCCTGTTTCTCCCCATCCAGACCCGCACGGCCTCCAGGCACTGGGACATCACTTCCAAGGCATCGTTGGGATGGTCTGGAGTGGAGATGTACAACTGAGTATCATCAGCGTACTGATGAACTCCACCCCAAAACCACGGATGATCTCACCCAGTGCCTTCACATAAATGTTGAACAGGAGGGGCGAGAGGACCGACCCTTGTGGCACCCCACAAACAAGGCACCTCGGGTTCGACCGCTGCCCCCCTGTCAACACCGATTGCGACCAGTCGGAGAGATAGGAAAAGGGCGGCATATAAATCGAACAAACAAACAAACAAACAAACAAACAAATAAATAAATAAGGCATTCTGCATATCATCTTTATGATTCTATAAAATCCCTGATAGACAACTATTTCATTTCTACTTACAGTAAATGCCTTCACTCCTGCAAAACACGGCTAGCCGGATGCGAACCCCTGGACCAAATGAAAAAAATCTGCCTTTCCCTCGAAAAATCCCACCAGTGGTTCTAAGTGTGTCATATCTTCCAAACGTGAAACTGTGGGCCCGTGGGGTTGCGCATCAGCCTCACTAACCGAATGTAAATTCCTGAGAAACGGAAAAAGAAACCACCCTTGAACGATGTGTGCCTTTTCAGCTCTTTTCTGAGAGGAAGGTGATGAAATGGTTTGGGATGTAACACAAGGGATGAAATGCTAGAAGGCGTGTTTAAAGATTTGTACCGGGATAACAGAAATACGCTAAAGGCTGGAATGTTGGCAAGGAAAAATAGTGTGGAAGAATGCAAGTTATGCGTATCTGCAAATCACACACACATACCCCATTAGAGCACCCAGATGAATTTGTGTATCTTGGCAGAATGTTTACTAACTCTGAGGAAACGGAGGGGGAATTTAAGACACGTAAATGCTTGTAGAAAGGTGTGCGTTTAGCATTTGTTGAAAGGAGCAGCCTGTCTCTGCGTTCCTGCCCACTTGGTTCTATGGCAGCAAGAGTTGAATATGTCAGAAACAAAACTCTTAAGTAAACAAGTTTGTTTGCTTGCAGGTAACCCTCGACTTATAACCTACTTATTTAGCGACCGTTTGAAGTTACAACAGCCCTGAAAAAAGTAACTTAAGACCAGTCCTCACACTTATGCCCATCGCAGGATCCTCAGGCTTACATGATTAAAATTTGAGTGCTCGGTATGTCTACGATGGTGGTTGTAACCCAGGGCCACGTGATCTCCACTTATGACTTTCCCTGCTGGTTTCTGATAAAGAACGCCAATGGGAGAAGCCGGTTCCCTTAACCATCGCATAATTCGCTTCACAACTGCAATGATTTGGTTAACAATCGTGGCAAGAAAGATCATAAAAAATCACAGCTGCCTTGCCTAGCAACACAACATTGTAACTGTAACAACATTGCCAAAAAGGCATTAAGAGTTGTTTTTTTTTAAATTTTTATTTAGATTTATATGCCGCCCTTCTCCGGAGACTCAGGGCAGCTTACAATGCGCTAAGCAATAGCCTTCATACTTTTGTATATTTATACAAAGACAGCTTATTGCCCCCACAAACCGGGTCCTCATTTTACCCACCTTAGAAAGGATGGAAGGCTAAGTCAACCTTGAGCCTTGGTGAGATTCGAACCTGCAATAATTGCAGGCAGCTGATGTTAATAACAGGGCTTTAGACCACGGTACTATCCAAGGCTCTTAACCTAATCTTGAGTAGCTTCTTCTCTGGTAATGTTGTACTACTAACTAGAGCATACAAAACATTTGCTAGACCAATTCTTGAATACAGCTCATCTGTCTGGAACCCACATTGCATATCGGACATAAATATAATCGAGAGAGTCCAGAGATATTTTACGAGAAGAGTCCTCCATTCCTCTACCCGCAATAAAATACTTTATGCCACCAGACTCCAAATTTTGGGCTTAGACAACTTAGAACTACGCCGACTTCAGTCTGACCTAAGTATAGTACATAAAATTATCTGCCATAATGTCCTTCCTGTCAATGACTACTTCAGCTTCAACCACAACAATACAAGAGCAAATAATAGATACAAACTCAAGGTAAACCTCTTCAAACTCGATTGCAGAAAATACGACTTCAGTAACAGAGTGGTCACTGCCTGGAATACACTACCTGGCTCTGTGGTTTCTTCCCCAAACCCCCAAAACTTTAACCTTAAACTGTCTACTGTTGACCTCACCCCATTCCTAAGAGGTCTATAAGGGGTGTGCATAAGTGCACCAGTGTGCCTACTGTCCCTGTCCTAATATTCCTTTTTACTCTTATTCTCTTCGTGTATTCAGATTATGTTTATACTTTTACCTGTTATGTTATATATGCTTGACAAATAAACTTATGATTATGATTATGAAATTCTGGTCCCAGTTGTGATTGCAAGTTGAGAATTAGCTGCATTTATTTGTTACAGGTACTTCTTGACCTACAACAGTCCTCTTAGTGACCATTCAAAATTACAACAGCATTGAAAAAAGTGACTGGTGACTGTGTTTCACATTTATGACCTTTGTTGCGTCCCTATGATCACATGATCCAAATTCAGATGCTTGGCAACTGGTTCATACTTATGACTGTTGCAGTGTCCCTTTTGCGACCTTTTGATGAACAAAATTGATGGGGAAGCCAGGTTCACTTAACAACCGTGTCGCTAATTTATCAACTGCAGTGATTCGCTTAACAACTGTAGCAAGAAAGGTGGTAAAATGGGGCAAAACACACTTGACAAATTGTCTCGGTTAACAGCAGAAATGTTTGGCGCAATTGTGGTCATAAGTCGAGGACGACCTGAATTAGATTTTAATCGTTTATTGCTTATGTCAGAGCAGTGTCATTCAGGAGAGCAACTGATGCTATCTCGGTTCCTTATCCAGGCCTGAACCCAGATTAATCCAGAAATAGACCTCAGGAGCTTCATCACTGGAAGCTTTCAAGAAAAGATTGGACTGCCATTTGTCAGAAATGGTGTGGGCAGTGGTGGGATTCAGCCAGTTTGTACCTATTCAGGAGAGCCAGTTGTTAACTTTCTAAGCAGTTCGGAGAACCGGTGTGCGGGGCTAATCCTGTAAGGAAGGCAGGAAGGAAACATTCTGGTGTTGTTTCTAGCCTAATCTTTATTGCCCTGCTTATAGAAACTGCCTCTCTGGTTAACTTTTGTTACATTGTAACAGCTAAGGCGAAGCGTCCATTGACCTGAGTGACGTTGATTTGACCATGCCCACATGATCACATGACCACAGAGCCACGCCTACCCAGCTGGTCATTAGGGCAGAGAACCGGTTGTTAAATTATTTGAATCCCACCACTGGGTGTAGGGTCTCTTGCTTGGGCGGGGGGTTGGACTAGATGACCTACAAGGTCCCTTCCAACTCTTTTATATCTGTTAAATCTGTTAATCCACTTCCTGTAGGGCGATGTGTTAACAAGCGTACATACAAAAAAATGATTCAGCATCAAAAATGAATGAATCGATCGATCGATCAATGCTTGTGAAGGTACCCGTAAGAGACTACAATGGAAGAAAAATTAGAAAATAAACTATAGCACAGAGCATAGGAGACATGTTGACAACTGAAGTCTATTTCTGGGTCATTTGCTCTGTTCACATGAAATTTGGAAATAAGTCCCACCATGTTCAGTGGGATTTGACTCCAGGCAGCCTGTAAAGGAAAACAGCTTCAATCAAAACTTCAATCAACAGCTTCAATCAAACGAGAAACAATGGACAGAAACTACACAAGGAGAGAAACAGGTATTGTAATAGCTTGCCTTCAGAAGTTGTGGGCGCTCCATCACTGGAAGCTTTTAAGAAGAGACTGGAATGGACAGCCACTTGTCTGGAATGTTCTCCTGCTTGAGCAGGGGGTTGGACTAGAAGACCTCCAAGGTCCCTTTCCGATTCTGTTATTCTATGCTCTTACGTTCTAAATTGTACGATTTAAGGATTCATTGGCTTCTCAAAGATCTCTGTTTGGGTCATGTGCTAGCAAAATGCTGGATTGAAACTGTCTTGGAAGAAAAACAAGCATTTTTGGCACATCTGGAGGGAACCAAGTTCATTCATGTGAGGAAATGTAAGATGTCGGTGATTTAGATCAAAGTTATAGAGCTTATCTTATGCAATAAATGGGGGGGGGGAGGAATGTATGATTATTGAATTTCTTCCATGTGGCACTTTTTCCACTGAACTGTTGATGCTGTTTTATTGATACCATTTCTTAGGAATGAAAATGGATAAAAATATATGACTTTTATTTGAACTTTGCTGGAGCGGCACCTTAAAGCTATATTTCTCAACCTTGGCAACTTTAGGACGTGGGGACTTCAACTCCCAGCATGCTGGCTGGGGAATTCTGGGAGTTGAAGTTCATGCAATAAACCCTGCAATAGAGGAATAATTGTAACAATGATAGGATCAGATCAGATGCATCTGATCAAACCTGGTTCAATGGGAAGCAACCAAACAAAATTAGCACCAAAGCAATAATCCCCTATTTTCCTTTTATCTCGGGTTTCCCATTTTACAGTATGAAGACTATTAACTAACAATGTTGGTTTCTCCCCCAATTATTGACCACACATCCTTGTTTCTCCCCACTCAGAATCCAAATTTCTCTTCCAAACTTCTGTATTGGATTTTTTTCCCCTCCCCCAGATAGTGGCTTATTTTTAATTGATTGTTTAGAATGATATTTATAGATTGTTCATTACCTTGTAGGTATTTCAGAGGCTTCCCAATTCTGTGCATATAGCAGATTTGCAGCTGTAATCATATACAGGCAATCTTCTATTTATGACCACAAATGAGCACATTTCCGTTGCTAAGTGAGACAATTGTTAAGTGAGTTTTGGCCATTTTATGTCATTTCTTGGCACAGCTGTTAAGTCAATCACTGCAGTTAGGTTATTAAGGTTGTCAAGTGAATCTGGCTTCCCCATTGACTTGTCAGAAGGTCCACAAAAGTTGATCACATGACCCGGGACACTGCAATCGTCATAAGAACACCGCTTGGGGGGGGGGGCAAAAAGCCCTACTAAACAGGTATATACAAAAGTATGAAGGCTATTGCTTAATGCATTGTAAGCCGCCCTGAGTCTCCAGAGAAGGGCGGCATATATAAATCAAGTAGATAGATAGATAGATAGATAGATAGATAGATAGATAGATAGATAGATA
>WNWU01000120.1:645677-658119 GCA_012654045.1 Ptyas mucosa | reverse complement strand
AAGGAAGGAAGGAAGGAAGGAAGGAAGGAAGGAAGGAAGGAAGGAAGAAGAGGGGAGGAAGGGAGTGGGAGGAAGGAAGGAAGGAAGGAGAAAGATGAGAGGAAGGAAGGAAGAAGGAAGGAAGGAAGGAAAGAAGGAAGGAGAAAGAGGGGAGGGAGGGAGTGGGAGGAAGGAAGGAAGGAGAAAGATGAGAGGAAGGAAGGAGAAAGAGGAGAGGAAGGAAGAAGGAAGGAAGGAAGGAAAGAAGGAAGGAGAAAGAGGGGAGGGAGTGGGAGGAAGGAAAGAAGGAAGGAAGGAAGGAGAAAGAGGAGAGGAAGGAAGGAAGAAGGAAGGAAGGAAAGGAGGAAGAGGGAAGGGAGTGGGAGGAAGGAAGGAAGGAAGGAAAGAGAAAGAGGAGAGGAAGGAAGGAAGGAATAAGGGAGGAAGGGAGGAAGGGAGGAAGGAAGAAGAGGGGAGGAAGGGAGTGGGAGGAAGGAAGGAAAGAGAAAGAGGAGAGGAAGGAAGGAAGGTATAAGGGAGGAAGGGAGGATGGGAGGAAGGGAGGAAGGGAGGAAGGAGAAAGAGGGAGAGAGGGAGGGAAGAGGGAAGGAGAGAAGAAGTGCTGAGGCAGAATTTAAGGCCAGATCCGGCCATCAAGAGGATCATACAATCATACAGCTGGAAGGGACCTTGGAGGTCTTCTAGTCCAACCCCCTGCCCAAGGTATGAGTCCTTATAATATCCCAGACAAACAGTTGTCCAATCTAGTCCCTCAGATAGTTCCTATTTCATGTGCATCAGGAAAAAAAACAAACAGAAGTTGATTTCTTGGTGGATTGGCGCCAGATAGAAAACTACGTTGTGCGTTCCTACTTTCAAAAATAGTTAGTGTAAAAATGAAGCAAAGTTACAAAATAATAAAACAAGAATCATTTAAAGAGCCTACAAAAGTATACACATGTATTATGGAAAATCTTCTGCGCATCAGTTTGCTGGAGATAGATTTTTATAATGTTCCTGAATACAAAAAGAAAAAGGAAAGGAAAGGAACCTTTCAAGCCACCAGGGTTTTATGTATCATAATAACATATTGTAATAATTATCTGATAGTAATATATTATATTAAGTCACCTCCTAGAACAGACAGAAGTTCAAATCAGGAAGGGATTTGGTGCTGACCACACCAAGGGGTCATTTATGACTCCAAAATAGGACATTTCCCATTACTAAGGAACACCAAACAAGCTACTGAAATCTGACCAGGGGATATTCAGCTGCTGCTGTTGCCAGAATAATAATTCTTAAGAGCATTTCAAAATATTTCATTAGGCACAAATTTTCTGTAACTCTGATGGCATTCTTACAAAGTAGCTAATGTCCTCCTGTTCTGAATTGGAACTGACTTGGCTAAGGCTACTTAGGAAGTGCATGGAAGAGACTAAACTTTTAGAACAGGGTTTATGGTTGATAACAGCCTCTCACATAAAAGTTCATAGAATGGCATGGTTGGAAATAACCTCAGAGCCGTCTTCTAATCCAGGAATTTCCAATCCCTGGGCCACGGCCTACTACTGAGCCACAGCCTGTTTGAAACCGGGCCATGGGAGAAATGGGCACACACGCATGTGTGAAACCCTACTCTTGCGAGCAGAGGGCCTTTGGTCTCGCATATAAAGCTCCGTTCACATGAATGGAGCTTCGCACATGAGCACAAGCGCCCTCCCTCCACTCAAGCACCCTCCTTTCACGTGAGTGAAGCTTCGCGGGCGAGTGGTAAGTGGCTGCCATTTGCACGAGTGGAGCTTCGCATTTGAGCGCAAGCACCCTCCTCCGCTCGCATGAGAAGCTCCATTTGTGCAAGTGGGAGGGCGCGCGTGCCGCTCGCACAAATTGAGCTGGGTGCGAGCACGTGAGCCCGCCACTCACATGCTCCCCCTGCGCCGGGTCAAGCTGGGCCAGATCGCCAAGCTGGAAAGGTTGGGGACCACTTGTTAACCCTGAAGGGAACCTGGCTGAGGCCATCTTTGAGCCTTCAGGGTTGCCACAAGGAAGGAGAAGGGGAAGGGAGGCGGGAAATAGCTAGCTGTGGGTTTGTAGTCAAAACAAGACGTTTTCCTGTGGGAACCAAGGACAGATGGCTAGGCAGGGGAAGAGTGAAGTAACCAAGTAACCGGCCAGCACCTCGATTGGACAATGTGACTGAGGACTTGGGGGAAGGGGGAACTTTTGCTTTTTAATTAGGTGAAAACCGCGGGAACTTTCAGAGTTGGTTTTCACCAGTTGTGCCAATATGAAGTATCCAATAAATCGTTCCTTGAGGAACCTACCTGCCTCAGAGTTCTGCTTTCGTTGGGTGCATTACTTGGAAAGCTGACACCGTTATCCTAATCCAACCCTTTGCCCAAGGCAGGAGACCTTATTCCATCCCAAACAAATGGCTGCCCAATTTTTTCTTGAAGACCTCCAGCAAAAAGTCACCCACAGATGCCTTTGATGATAATTTCACCACCTGTATCTTTCTCTCTGACTCTCCATATTTCTTTTACTGGTTTTTTTCCCCCCAAGAATGTTTATTCCCCATTGTTTGCCATGTTTCTGATCCAAGATTGGTGGCTCTGAATGAAATATTTGAAGGGAGGAGACATCCACTTGTCCCAGGTTCTGTGTCCAGAGAAATGGGGAAGAGAGGAGCCAATTTTATTTTATTTGTTGCATTTATTTATTAAATTTATCTGCCATCCATTTCACTATCAAGCAACTCTGGGCAGCTTAACAACTTGCGTGCAACTTTAGACCAGTTCCTCTCTCTCTCTCAGCCCAACCCACCTCACAAAAGGGGAAAACAAAAGGGGAAAACAAAAGGAGGAAAAATATTAGGTATGTTCCCTGCCTTGAATTGTTTATAAAAATAATAAAGAATTTTTAAAAATCAGAAAAATAAAATAAAATAGCATGTGTAAATTGAATTGGATCCCAAAGGTGTAGGAGAAGACTAGGCAGAGCCAGGAGGTGGAGTTAAGCAAGTCATCAGTCTAGAGTTGTTACATTCCCACAAACAGTCCTAAGTCTAACCCCTCTTGAATTCTGTTGACTCTTATCTAGTAACATTTTAGTATTGGATGTTGGTTCACTACATTCTTGGGTGTGGGCTTAAGCAATAAATCTTCTTAACTGCAATTTAATTTACAGTCCTGATGCTTTACACCTGACAGGGTGACTTAGTGCCCAAACTTGGGCCTTGGTGGTGCAGCAGACTAAAGTGCTGTTAAGTAGCACCAGCTGCCTGCAATTACTGCAAGTTCAAATCTCACTAGGCTCAAGGTTGACTCAGCCTTCCATCCTTTCGAGGTAGGTAAAATGAGGACTCGGTTTGTGGGGGGAATAAGCTGACTTTGTATAAAAAAGAATACCACTGGGGGGGGGGCCAAAAGCCCTACTAAGCAGGTATATACAAAAGTATGAAGGCTATTGCTTAACGCATTGTAAGCCGCCCTGAGTCTCCGGAGAAGGGCGGCATATAAATCAAACCAATAAATAAATAAATAAATAAACTTTGGTTTGATTAGCTCTAAAGAGGAAAGAGCTGGAGAATCACATTGAAAGGCTAGAATTAAACAGGTACCCTTAGGTTGAAGCTCAATTCTCAGATCCTTCTCCAAAAGGCGATCTTACCGTTTTGTAATTCATTAATGATACATTGAAAATTGTATGTTCGTGACCATTTAAATCCTACGTTTGCTTATTCGCATGCCACTATTTCTTATTTTCTCTTTTCATTCCTTTTACATGAGTTATTTCTTATTTCCTCTTTTATATACTTTTTCTTAAGACATTAATGTTTGTAAACACAAGTTAGGAAAGCAACAGGGATAACGTAAACACTCAAATGATCTATTTGGGCAGATCAAGCCAAGCCGCACCCTAGCCTAACTTTCTGTTCCTTGTACCAGCTGTAGGCAGATGCCTCCCAGGACCACAAAAGTGGGACACTAAATTTTCCCTGCTCCAGATGTCAATTGGGGCTACATTGGTGTAGAGAGATTAAGCAAGGATTGGAAAAGGAAAACAACCCCCCCCCTCTATTCTGGCCAACCTTAGCCCCAGGAAATAGAAGATAATTTATGAAGACAGGTTCCCGTGTTTTTTCCAAACCTGGCTAAGAATTGTAGCAGTTGTGATCCCAACTAATTTGGAAGATGCCTTGGAGAAGGCTGAAGCATTTGTTGGAGATGGGATTTAAAATCTTCTCAAGCACAATTGATGTGTTCTCTTATTCCCAATCATCTGTCAAGACCAATAGAAAAGGTATGAAGGAGGAATGCTCTAAATCAGATGTGCTTATCTCTCAGAGGCAGAGAAGGAATGTTGTTGTTTTTTTTAAATTTGATTTATATGCCGCCTTTCTCCGGAGACTCAGGGCGGCTTACAAATGCAATAGCCTTCATACTTTTGTATATTTATACAAAGTCAGCTTATTGCCCCCACAATCTGGGTCCTCATTTTACCTACCTTAGAAAGGATGGAAGGCTGAGTCAACCTCGAGCCTGGTGAGATTTGAATTTGCAGTAATTGCAGACAACTGAATGTTAATTACAGTGCTTTAGTCTGCCGCGCCACCAGGCTGGTTGACTTTTGGACTTTAAAAAAAAACACACCAAATCCTGGTATTCTTCATGAAAGGCTTTATGTTGTATTGCTTAATTATCCATCTGCTGAGTTTCTAAGCCAACTCAATTGTCAAAGCGACTCTAGACAATCTGCAACCCATTAAAACAACAAAGCAAGTAGAGACTAGCCATCATCATCATCATCATCCACCACAACAACAAAACTTAAGATACATTAGTTAGTCCATCGGGGAAGAAAACATCAAATGCCAAGGAACCAAATCCAAATTGTATTGGATCATAAGTCAACAGCTTTAGGGCCTGTTAAAAGAAAGCCGTTTTAAGGGATTTCCTAAAAGTCAACAGAGTTAGGTCCTTATGACTGTGAGAATCTCAGAGGGCAGAGGCGGCCACCGGAAAAAGCACATTTCTGTGATCCAATAAAATGATGGTAGATGTAACTGGAGAGAAGGGAGGAGGGGGAGGAGGGGGAGGGGGAGGAGAAAAAGAAGAGGAGGAAGAGGAGGAAGAGGAGGAGAAAAAGAAGAGGAGGAGGAGAAAAAGAAGAGGAGGAGAGGAGGAGGAGGAGGAGAAAAAGAGGAGGAGGAGGAGAAAAAAGAAGAAGAGGAGGAGGAGGAGGAGGAGAAGGAGAAGGAGAAGGAGAAGGAGAAGGAGAAGGAGAAGGAGAAGGAGAAGGAGAAGGAGAAGGAGAAGGAGAAGGAGAAGGAGAAGGAGAATCTATGTCAGTGTTTCTCAACCTGAGCAACTTTAAGATATGTGGACTGCAATTCCCAGAATCGAATTCCCATGCTGGCTGGGGAATTCTGGGAATTGAAGTCTACTTTTTTTTTTTAAAGTCGCCCAAGCGGAAAAACACTGGAATCTTGAAGGCGTCATTGCCATGAAGTGTTTATGCTTTTAATACCAGCATTTGGAACTACATCAAATCTCAAGAGCTCTGTGGAAAAAAATGTGGCCTACTTAAGACAGCATCTTCTCTCTCATCTCATGATACCTATGAAAGCCAAGAAAGAGGGAATGTAGCATTGAGAAGGGAGGGCTGACGAAGGCTTCCAATGCTAAAAAGTCAAGACCTGTTTTTCATCATTCCCGGAAAGCAGGAGAGAGAATAATGGAATTAAATTTCAGGAAGATGGGTCCAGACTGAATGTTAGGGGGTTGCGGGAATGAAAGGCCTTACGGTAAAGATAATTTGACAAGAGAAAATACTGACTCAGATGTGTTCATGCAGATATTAAACAGCCATCTCTCCGGGAAACTTTAACCTTAATTCCTGCCCAGAACAGGAAGTTGGATTGAAAGATAAAAGAGTCACTTCCAACTCTGTGATTCCAGGATTCACTGGCTATAGTCTGCCTTTTAATACACCTTATAGCAGGGGTCCTGAAACTTTTTAAACAGGGGGCCAATTCACGGTCCCTCGGACTTGTTGGGGGGCTGGACCGGCTGGGTAGGCGTGGCTAGGTGATCATGTGAATGGGTGGGTGTGGCCTCGGAGCCTACTGGGCTAGTTTTTGCCCTCCCTTGTCCCCAGAAGCACTGTGCCGTCCAAAAACAAGGTGCGCGAAGGCTTCCCGAGACCTCAGTGCAGCCCGTTTTTCCCTCCCTTGTCCCCAGAAGCATGCTGCCAGCCAAAAATGAGGTGCGCGAAGGCCTCCTGGGACCTCCACGTGGCCCATTTTTCTCTCCCCCATCCCAAGAAGCACACTGTTGTCCTTACCTTCCAGTTGAAGCCCACAGGGCTCACTAAGGTAAGTCCTGCGCTCGGCCACAGGTTGGGATCCAGTGGGTGAGCAGGACGAGGTGGGCAGGGCAGCCTCTGAGTCCCCCGCGGGCTGAATTAATGGCTTGGGTGGGCCGTATCCGGCCCGTGGGCTGTACTTTGAGGTTCCCTGCCTAATAGGAATTGTTTTATACTCATGTTCCTATAGTCGTATGATTTTCTTTCATTTCCCCCTCCCCCTTCTGGTATAACTGGATATAAATGCTTATTGTGGTGAAACTGGATCTGTTTCATTAGAAGTGGCCTGCTTTCTTCCAGATTTATTTATTTATATAGTTCCGATAAGGCTACCACCATCTCAAAAGAACGAATTTCATTGTTTACAGTAGTTATTTCCTCTCTTACTCATTCTCCTCCTGGAAATGCTGTATTTTAGACATGGGCAATGGGAGGGATGTTAGATTCTGAGTCTCATTTAGCCTGAGTGGACTCCGGAGACTCAGGGCAGCTTACAATGCATTAAGCAATAGCCTTCATACTTTTGTATATTTTATAAAAAGTCAGCTTATTGCCCCCACAATCTGGGTCCTCATTTCACCTACCTTAGAAAGGATGGAAGGCTAAGTCAACCTTGAGCCTGGTGAGATTCGAACTTACAGTAATTGCAGACAGCTGGATGTTAAATGCTGCCTTTAGTAGGAGGCATTAGCCTGCTACACCACTCAGGCTTGGCACCTTAACTTTATTTTGCTTTGTTTTTTTGGAAAGGTGTGGCATTCCACCTGCAGGATTTTTATCAGAGATTCGTGCTTCCCATCCAAACAACTGCAGGGCTCTTCAACCAGTCCCATCACCTACTTTCTTTCTTCAGGACATGGATCTCCATATGGTTGGGAACATGTGGACTTCTGTCAGTGATGGGCAGGTGTCCAATCCCATTCTTCAGGTAAAGGAAAAATGCTGCCCATCTCTGCAGCATCCTTGGCTCGGATATTCAATTCCTGCTTACTCTTTCAGGAAGAATTCTCTCAATGTATGAGCTGTCACCTAGCAAAACAGACTGCCAAACGAAGTCGTGAACTGCTCACTAGAGATTTTCAAACAAATGAATGGCCATCCATCAGAGATCTAGAACCGCACAGTTTGAGGAAACCTTGGAGTCTATGTACCATAGTCAATATTTCTTTAAGTCCAGTTGCTGGGAAGCAATAGTGGAAAAAGAACAGTTGTGTTGTGTTCATGTTTCTGAACTTTCTGGTTCAAACTTTTTTGTTAAATTCTGTGGCATAGTGCCAGGAGAAACTCCAGCCTAATGTAGCAAGGTTCTTGAGATGTTCTTAAGAAAGGGTGAAGGAACTGGACACATTTACTCCATGACAGCCACCTATGACATAGTTTTGGGGCTGGGAAGGAGGACTGTGCGTAAATCATTGAGTCATTGTTGACTCCTGATGATTGCATGTAGAAATTCATGCAAGTTTCTTGGCAGGATTTTCAAAAATGGTTTACCTTTCCTGTCTTCTTCTTAGAGCTGAGAAAGAGGGACTGGCCTAAAGTCTCCCAGCTGGCTTCATGTCCAAGGCGAGACCAGAAGTCACAATTTTATTTTATTTTTTTTGCTGCACTTAACCACCAAACCAGTGGTGAAATCTAAAATTGGTTACTACCAGTTCTGTGGGTGTGGCTTGGTGGGGGGTGGTAATGTGACTGAGTGGGCGTGGCCAATTTTTTTTTTTTACCTTTAAAACCATTTTTTCTACAACCTCTTCGGTTCCTTTGTTTTGATGCTTTCAAAACACTAGAATAATGGGCTACAGCACATTTTTGTCCAAATCATTATTTCATGTCCTCTATTGTAGCAGTTTCTTGATACCCTTCAAGTACAATTTGGTCTGATTTCAGTTCCCAGAATTAGCCATGTTAACTGGGAGATTCTGGGAATTGTACTCCACTTGCAAGGTTGCATCTCCTGCATCGGATGAGGAGAGCACATCTTTCTCCTTCTGTCCTGGCCACTTTTTACTATAGCAGGACAACCAGATTCTGTTCCCTATGCCATCCATCTGGTAAACTCACAAGATTCACTTTTCTCGCCATGTACCAGGGGTGAAATCCTACCGGTTTGGACCGGTTCGGGCAAACCGGTAGGGATAATTGGCATCGGTTTGCCAAACTGGTAGCAATAATCCCTGATGGCCCCGCCCACACCCACCCAGTCGCCCACTCGCCCCTTCCAGCCGCTCGACGCTTCTGGCTGCTTGGCCCACACACCCACACCCGCCCTATATAAGTTCCTTCACCATGCGGCCCAGCTACTCACCTCACCAGTCGCCTTGCCTACTTAGCTCACTAAAGATAAGCAATGCATGCCACCCACTCGCCCTTCACCTTGAAGTTTGAAGTTTGAAGTTTATTTAATTTGTATACCGCCCTCCTCCCAAAGGACTCGGGGCGGTGAACAGCCATAAATAAAACATATAAATACAACGCATTTAAAACGCACTAAAATCCAATTAAATAAATTTGGCCATAGAAATATTAAAACCCCAATAATTTAAAACAAATTAAAATTAATAGTATTAATTAGAAAAGGGGAATCAGGCCAGGCCTGCCTGACAAAATAAAAAGGTCTTAAGAGCACGGCGAAAGGTGCGTAGGTCCGTGATCCTCCGAATCTCCAGGGGGAGCTCATTCCAGATAGTAGGTGTGCCCACAAAGAAGGCTCTCCCCCTAGGGGCCGCCAGTCAACATTGTTTGGCCGACGGCACCCGGAGGAGGCCCTCTCTATGAGAGTGTACCGGCCAGTGGGAGGCCACTGGTGGCAGTAGGCGGTCTCGTAAATAACCAGGTCCTAAGCCATGGAGCGCTCTAAAGGTAATAACCAAAACATTGAAATGCACCCAGAAGACCACCAGGAGCCAGTGCAGCTCGCGCAGGAGAGGTGTCACACGGGAACGCCATGTTGCTCCCGTAACCACCCGCGCGGCTGCACTCTGCACCAGTTGGAGCCTCCGGTGCTCCTCAAGGGGAGCCCCATGTAGAGAGCATTACAGTAGTCCAGGCGGGAAGTGACCTTGGGTCGGGGGCCGGGACCCAGGGACGTGCAATTCTGCAAGGCCCCAGAGCCGCTGCCTGCTCACTGCCCGCCTCGACTGCTTCGGGGAATGGATCATTCCCTGGCTCCGGCCTTGCCCCGGAGCCGCCATCTGCTGCCTGCTCTCCCTTCACCACATGATGGGTCCTTACCTTCCTCCCACGGCTGGCTGTCAGGGAAGGCAAGCCAGGGCTGAGCCATCGCCACTGGGCTCCTCACCAGCCCCCCTTGTCATGAGATGCCGGCAGCCGCAGCCTCTTTTTTCTGGTGCATCTGCAGGCTTCTTGTAGTGAAAGTTATCGGAGCTGCTCTCCTTCTTAAACACGCCGCCACCATCGCTGCCCTGTTCCATGGGCTAGCCACGCATGCGCATACCGGTTATTTATTCTTTCATCATTCATCAGCGGCAGCAGGCAACGGTGTCCGCATGTGCGGCCGGCGCATGGAACAGAGCGGCAACAGCAGTGGCACGTTTAAGAAGGGGAGCAGCACCAGTAACTTTCACTACAAGAAGCCCGTAGCCACTGCATCTTTCAGCACAAGAAGTTCCTCTAGGCGCATTGGAAAAAAGAGGCTGTGGCTGCAGGCATCTCGGGACAGGGAAAATAGGCAGAATAGAAATTTTAAAAATTTTCCTACCGGGTTCTGTGGGCATGGCTTGGTGAGGGGTCATGTGACTGAGTGGGCATGGCTGTGAGTGACATTGAGTTTTATTTGTTTGTTTATTTATAAAAATTTATTGGCCACCCATCTTATCATACGGTAACTGGATGGTTTCCTCAACTTATTGCTGGCTCATATTTAAGTGATTGTTCACTAGGACTCCAAGACCTCTCTGGATAATCATTTAAATATGAGCCAGCCGTGTGCAGCAGCTGCCAGAAAAGCCAACACAGTTCTAGGCTGCATTAACAGAGGGATAGAATCAAGATCACGTGAAGTGTTAATGCCACTTTATAATGCCTTGGTAAGGCCACACTTGGAATACTGCATCCAGTTTTGGTCATCTGTGTTCTCTGATCCTCTGAAATGTCACTGAGAAAATACAGGAAGATTGATGGTGGCCTTTGACCTTATAAGGACAGAACGGGTGTGGCAGAGCCATGGTCATTCTATAATCTGCATCTCCCCTGCAAACGGCCAAAGTTTATTAACTTCTAAATAAATAAATAAATATTTATTTATATATTTGTGGGGGACTTTTGATGTAGACATGTTCTGATTCTGGAATCTGATGATTTTCAACAATTCTGTGCTGGTGCTGTGCATAGATTAAAAACATCTGACAGTTCCAGCTTTGTATCTTGGCTGATTATTTTATCTCAATTGTTTTCCAGTGTTTGTCTATCATTACTACCACATTTCGGAGCGTTCACAAAAGACCATCATTTCTCGGATTGCCAATTTAGTTCTATCACTCCTTGCTTATTTTAGAGATATCATCACTAAATCCATTCTGGACATGCTTAGAAGGAGCCAGGGACTTGCTCAATTCTCTTCCCTTTCTCATCATCTGATAGAAATAAAAATAAAAATAGAATCATAGGGCTGGAAGGGAATTGGAGGTCTTCTAGTTGAACCCCTTGCCCAAAGCAGGAATCAAAGAGCCGAGGTGGCGTGGTGGTTAAAATGCAGTACTGCAGGCTACTTCTGCTGGCTGCCGGCTGCCTGCAATTTGGCAGTTCAAATCTCACTGTCAACTCGCAAAGCATCCCTGGCCTGCTCTCGAGTTGCCATAGGCCAGGGGGGATGGGAAACCGGCGAAATGGCACAGCAGCCCAAAACAGATGCACATTCCATGCCTATCTCTCTCAAGGCCGTATCCCAGGGTTACATACAGCAGAGAGGGGAGTGACCTCTACAACCCACAAAATTGCTCCGTTGGTGAATGTGATTAATGGCACACCCTGGGGGGAGGGGGGAAACAGGGTCACATTGGAGTGTAAATTACTTAGGGTCAGAGCTGGCTTCACTTGGGAATGACATGAAGCTCCTAATAAATAACTGGATTTCTTTTGAAGCTTGATTTCATGATTTAATTAGGGCATCCCTCAGAACCCTGACACTCACCAGGCTCAAGGTTGACTCAGCCTTCCATCCTTCCGAGGTCGGTAAAATGTGGACCCAGATTGTTGGGGGCAACAGGCTGACTCTGTAAACCAATTAGAGAGGGCTGTAAAGCACTGTGAAGTGGTATATAAATCTAAGTGCTCTTGCTCTTGCTATCCTTATGGTACCATTCCGGACAACTGGTTGTCCAATGTTTTCTTGAAAGCCTCCAACAATGGAGCACCCGCAACTCCAGGAAGCAAGCAGCTCCATCACTTAACAGTTCTCACTATCAATCATTGAGACGCGCCTCCCATTCTGATTTTGCCAATAATATTCTTAAATGGAAAGCATTTCTTTGCGTTGCTTCCAACCATGTACATACTCCCTTTATTTATGCATTTTGGTATGTGAGTCTTGATGATGGAGAAAAACAGTATTGCAGTAATCAGAGAAATATGTAAAAGCCAAAAGAAAACTGGGTCTCAGTATTAGATTAAATTATTGATCAGTTTCTTCCACTTTTTGTATATTGATTTTGCTTCTGGGAGCTATTTTTGTCATCCTTTTTTTTTTTCTTGATCCTAAAAATCAATCCTGTGATTTGTGATAAATTCGTTTGTTATGTTCATTCTGGTGCTTTGTGTGTCAAGTGAGCTATTGATAAATCGAATCCAATCGAACCCAATCGAACCCAATAGAATAGAATAGTTTTGTTTCTCCATCTAACCCAGGGATGTCAAACTCAAGGCCCACAGGCTGGATCCGACCCACGGGGTACTTAGACCTGGCCCGTGGGGCCGCCTTGGAAACAGCGAAGGACCAACCTGTGGTGTTTCTGCCAGTGAAAATGGAGCTCGGGAAGAAAAGAAAAGGGTAGGGTAGGGTAGGGTAGGGTAGGGTAGGGTAGGGTAGGGTAGAGTAGAATAGAATAGAATAGAATAGAATAGAATAGAATAGAATAGAATA
>WNWU01000120.1:609087-636471 GCA_012654045.1 Ptyas mucosa | reverse complement strand
AGATAAAGATAAAGATAAAGATAAAGATAAAGATAAAGATAAAGATATTTATCCTAAAACTAAAATGCTCCCTCCTGTAATCGAAATCTATGGTGTATAGTTGTTTCTTACACAACAGTAATAAACCAACTACTTTCTGTATAATAACCATGCTTGAGTTATTGGATTAGCACCTGCTAGATCCAAGTTGAAGTCCATCCATGGCCTCCTTTGGTGATTTTGGGTCAGTTGTCCCAAAGGTGCTTTTTCAAGAGGCAACCGGACTTTCTGTTTTTTCTTTGAAGACATTTCACTTCTCACCCAAGAAGCTTCTTCAGCTCAGACTGGATGGTGGGGAATGGAAGGATTTATATTCCTTGCAGACAGCTGGTCATTTGCATCCTTTTAGCAAGTCATTAAGGCCACCTGGACATTGATCTATGTAGTCAGGGTCACCTGAGTGGTGCAATGGGTGTGGAGCCTTCCTGGAACTCTTGAAAGGACTGTGTTGTAGACTGGAGATAGATGTTTCTATTCTAAATGGTATTCTAAATGGTATCTCCAGTCTACAACACAGTCCTTTCAAGAGTTTCAAGAAGGCTCCACATCAGGGATATCAAACTCGCAATGACATGTTGTCGTCACGTGCCGTATCACAACTTTTCCCCACTTCGCTAAACCGGGGGTGGGGGTGGCCAGTGTATGACACATCCGGCCCACGGGCCACAAGTTTGACCCCCTGCTCCACACCCACTTGCACTACTCAGGTGACCGTGATGACACAGATCAACCTCCAGGTGACCTTAACGACTCGCTAAAAGAATGCAAATGACCAACTGTCTGCAAGGACTATAAATCCTTCCATTCCCCACCATCCAGTCAGAGCTGAAGAAGCTTCTCAGATGAGAAGTGAAATGTTTTCAAAGAAAAAATAGGAAGTCCAGTTGCCTCTTGAAAAAGCACCTTTGGGACAACCATGGCCTGGACGACTGAGAATCTCCATAGACCTTTGGGTCAGTTGTTCTTTCTCTCTGTCCAACCTACTTCATAGGTTTGGTGGGAGCACTGTGGATGTTGCCTTGAACTGCTGAGGGAAAAATAGGTTGCGGAATTAAGAAATCGATGTGAAGAAGGCAATAGGAGCATAGTTTCCAAATTAGAAGAAGGAACAAGAGCCATTTTGATCTAGTAGTTAAGGCAGCAGGATAGAAACCAGAAAACTATGAGTTTTAGTTCTGCTTCAGGCATGAAAGCCGACTAGGTGACTTTGCGCTACTCACTCTCTGTCAGCCCAAAGCACCTCATTCAGTTGTTGCTGTGGGGAAAATAAGAGGAGGAAGGCATATTAGGCATGCCACCTTGAGTTGTTTATAAAAAAGGCAGAATATAAGTAAAATAAACATTCCCATTCTTCTATACTAGACCAGGGGTCTCCAAACTTAACAACTTTAAGACTTGTGGACTTCAACTCCCAGAATTCCTCAGCAAGCATGAGGAATTCTGGGAGTTGAGGTCCCCAAGTCTTAAAGTTGCTAAGTTTGGAGATCCCTGCACTGCAAGATAATAACCTGAGGATTGGGCTCCATTCGAGAGATCATATCTTAAGTAGGATTGAGACAAACTGGAATGGGTTCAGGAAAAGACAATAAAGATTGTTGAAGACTGGAGATGAAGTCCCGGGAGAAGTGGTGTAGGGAACTGGATATTGTTAAACATAACAAGACTAAGGATCTATGACAATATCCTGCAGATTTCAGAAGGGCTATCACAGAGAAGAAAGCCGTGCCTTTCTCAGAGGGCAAAACTCCGGGAACAATTATCCAAAATTGCAGGAGCAGATTCCAAGTGACTGCTAGGAAAATTTAACCGTAGAGCCAATTTTCCAGAGAGATGGCAGGCCTCTTCATTTGGAGGCATTCAAGCCATGGCTGGACACCGATCTGTCTTGGGATGCTTTCGTTCGGATTTCTCCACTGAACCGTCGGGTTGGACTTGATGGCCTCAATTGGACTTGATGGCCTCAATTGCCTTCCCAACTCTCTGATGCTAGGATCATCGGTCATGTCAATTTTTCCTCTGTTGAACTTGATGATTTATTCTACCATCCCTGGTTTTGTTTTTTTTTTAACAAGGCTGTTTTTCCATTTTCACAGCGATTCCTCTGAATCCGTTCCAACTTGTCTATCATTCAGGAGGTAGACCGAGTCTTGTGCACAGAACTCTCTGTCCTCTGTTGGTTTCCATAACAATCAAATCAAATTGACCCCCGCCTAAAAAAAAACCAGCTAGCTTGTTTTTGTTACACTTCTTTCAAGGGGGTGGGGCTGGCAAAAGTCTTTGCTGGAAAAGGACTATGGATTCTCTTCAGAGCTTTTTTTGCAGCAAGCATGAGCTGGAGATGTTTTCTTCCAAGATGGGGAGGACTTCAAAATGGCTGCCAACAGAAATGGCTCCTTTGTTTACCACTAAGGAGAAACTTAATTTCTGGCACCATCGGCAACTACAAAGTATCCTGTTTCCCCGAAAATAAGACATCCCCTAATAATAAGCCCAATTGGGTTTTTGAGTGCATGTGCTAAAATAAGCCTCCCCCCCAAAATATTTAAATGCAGAGCTGGAAATCAGGTAAGACGGCAAGAGGAGCCCCATCTTGCTCCACGCGCCCTAAAATAATAAGACCTCCCCAAAAATAAGGCTAAACGCCTATTTCAGGGTTCAAAAAAATATAAGACAGGGTCTTATTTTCAGAGAAACACAGTAGCCCTTGGCTTACAACAGTTCATTTAGTGACCATTTAAAGTGACTTATGAGCGTTCTTCACACTTACGACCGTTGCAGCATCCCCATGGTCACCTGATCCATATTCAAATGCTTGGCAACTGACTCATATTTATGACGGTTGCAGTGTCCCAGGGTCATGCGATCACTTTTTGGGACCTTCTTATAAGCAAAGTCAATGGGAAAGCCAAATTTGCTTAACCACTGTGCAAAGAAAAGTCATAAAATTGGGGCAAAATTCACTTAACAAATGTTTCACTTAGCAACAGAACTTTGGGGCTCAATCGTGGTCGTAAGTTGAGGACTATCCGTGGTTCTTTCCAGCAGATTCTTTTATTCAAGAGGGGCCATGCAATAGATCCCTGTCAATCATTCTCCTGTTGTGAGTGTCCCGGTTTCCAATCACTTGTGTTCCCTTCATGGCAGAGGCTAAGAAACCAAGATGGTGGGTGCAACCACCAAACAAATCTTCACCCTCTTCTATGTATATTGATATTGAATGTGGGTACAAAGAGGCAGGGCTTCCATCTACACCTGGGGTTATAAATTTGTCCCCGTCCCACATGAATGAATTGATGACAAAGTCTAAAAGTTTCTGGACACTTGGAGATGTCTTAATGTCAAGTCAGAAGAAAGAGGAATTTTCTTATTTGACGTCAGGAGAACTTAAGCCCACCGCTGTCGTGGGCTGAGAAGAGAGGAGGGGGTCAACCTATTTTCCAAAGCATCTGAAAGCCAGACAAGCAGGGGTGAAATCCAGCAGGTTCTGACAGGTTTTGGAGAACCGGTAGCGGACATTTTGAGTAGTTCAGAGAACCGGCAAATACTACCTCTGGCTGGCCCCAGAGTGGGGAGGGAATGGGGATTTTGCAGGATCCTTCCCCTGCCATGCCCACCAAGCCACACCCACCAAGCCACACCACGCCCACCAAGCCATGCCCACAGAATCGGTAGTAAAAAAAATTTGAATTTCACCACTGCAGACAAGGAACAATGGATGGAAACTGATCAAGGAGAGATTCAGTCTAGAAACAAGCAGAAATTGTCTGACAGTGAGAGCAATTAACCAATGGAACAGCTTTGCCTTCAGGAGTTGTGGGAGCTTCATCACTGGAAGCTTTCAAGAAGAGACTGAAAGAGACAAGAAGAGACTTTGTCAGAATGGTGTAGGGTCTCCTGTTTTGGGGGGGGGGGTGTTGGACTAGATGACCTATAAGGTCCCTTCCAACTCTGTTACTCCGTTCCTCATGTTACTAGAACAAAAAGCAATGGATGGAAACTAATCGAGGAGAGAAGCAACCTAGAACTAAGGAGAAATTTCCTGCTGGTTTGACCAGTGGAACGACTTACCTCCAGAAGCTGTGGGTGCTCCAACACTGGAGGTTTTTAAGAGGAGATCCATTTGTCTAGAATGATATAGGGTCCCTTTTCTTGACCAGGTGGCTGGACTAGAAGATCTCCGAGCTCCCTTCCAACTCCATTATTTTGTTATTCTGTACACATATGCGCTGTAGTACTGTAAGAAGAAACGTCTTTCATCGTTCACATAAGTCTTTTTGCATCTGTGTTAAAATGAAATCCAACATCTTGGGAGAATGTTCCACTTGTCTTGTATAGCATCGTGTCTAAATTAACCCTAGAGGCCATGGTCAACGGCTGAAGTTGAATTGTTTTCCTTTTTAAGATGAAAAGCGAAAGAGGGTTTTCATCACTGAACTGAGCTTCTGAAATAATTGCCCTCCCATCTTGAACTACCATATTTTTCTCATTTCTGTTTTCATATCATATCCGTCCTGTTTCTTTTCTTCTCCACCACCCAAGAACCCAAACCGGTGACGGACAAGCCAAATGAAAACATCTCACAGTTTCAAAACCACTGGCCAACATGTGATTTTTATTTATTGTTTTTAAATAACGTACTTCCAACACGCCTCTAAAAATTGGCTTTGAAATGTGGCTTTGACAGATCATCATAAAATGCTACTGTTTTCCCCCAAGTTAACGAATTTTTATTCCCGTCTGCTTGAAATGCCTTCTGTAAAAGTAACAGGACAGCAACACTATAGAAGAGAATATCCAAAGGTCAGGGTTGAACTGTGGAGCTCTTGATGCACTTGAGCGTGGTTGTTTGCTTGCAATTGTTACATTACCACACCACATCACATCTTCAGTGCTAGTGAATGTTCCCTGTTTATATACATTAGTTTGCCTACCAGTATTAGCGGATGTAGTTTTCTCTTTGATTAGGTTATTGTTTTCTGCTTGATTGTTTTTCTGGTGTTAATCCCTGCTTATCTGGGTGTAAGCTGCCAGAGACAGTGTGTTCCAGGTTTTTTATTTCTTTCTTAGCTTTTTTATTATCTCTTTTGAATGGTGTGTAAATGTGGTTTATCTCTGTGTGTCTATTGATGACTGATTTGTCTGAACGGTAAACCTCAAGGAATATGTTGTTGTTGCTGTTAACTCTAAATGGATTTTTGTTGATCAAGGCTGAATGATGAGGCTTTAAAGATTTGTTTAAAGACAAGAACATGGGATAAAGGGATCTTTTGTTGTATTTTCAGAGAAAGTGATAAATTACTGCATTAAAAAGAAAGGAAATGAATATAAAGTTGGTTTATTTGATTATGGTTAAAATATATATGCTGTTATTTCTGGTAACTTCCAATGGATGTTTGTTAATTAGGACTGAATGATGAGGCTTTAAAGGTTTGCTAATAGGTAAGAGATAAGATATGGGAAGAAGAGATCTTTTGCTATAGTATCAGAGAAGGTGATAAGTTATTGAAATTATTTGTACTTGGACTTGATGGAAAAGGAAGTCATTTCTTTACATATCTCTTTCCTTTTTTTTCTTTCCTATCTTTTTTCTTTCTTTTCTATTTTTTCCTCTGCCCTTTTTCTTCTTTCTTTTTATATTTAGCAGTTTGTATTAGGTTTTCAGCACTGTACCTGTAAACTTTAATAAAAATGATCATTCAAAATCCAAGTTTTGATGTTGCTATTTTTATATGATGTAATACATAAATATTCTACAATATCGATTTCCATTGTCAATATGCTAAATATCAATAAATATGGGCTGTTAGTTTAACATTCAAACACATTTCATCAATAAATATAACCCGCATACAAATAAAAATTCTTTTGGGATCCTCCATCATTTATAAAATGGAAAGCAGTCCTGAGAGCAAGAAATTTAAGAAACACTGATTTAGAGGAAATACACTTTGCCCTGAAACTGGAAGTGCAGCGTCTCTATGGTGGTCAACCTTGGTGACCTTTAATACAGGTCGACCTCAGTTCTTAGAATTCTGGGAGTTAAAGTCCATTTGCCTTAAAGACACCAAGGTGAAAAAAGGTTCCTCTACAGCAGTGTTTCTCAACCTTGGTAGCTTGAAGATGGCTGGCTGGGGGATTCTGGGAGTTGAAGTCTACCCATCTTCAAGCTACCAAGTTTGAGAAACACTGATCTATAGGGTATAATTTTCTTTGGGGTTTTAGACATCTTTTTATTCCAGGTCTCAGAGGTGAGTCTAAGCAGATCTTAATAAATAAGAGTTACCTGTTATACCATGGTCTCTTCATAAATGAACCGTCCAGGCTGGGGGGTACACCCAGAGTTTGGGAGAGCCAGGTACCCTACAATTGCCGACTGTGATCCCCTAAACTGTCTGCTCTCCAGATCTGATTCTAACTCCAGGTTTCTTCAGATCATTTTTCCTTATGGTAGTGGGATCTCATTTTTTTTAGAATTATGCAGGTAGTCCTCAGCTTACAACCACAATTGGAACCAGAATTTCCATTGTTCAATTGAGCAAGCTCAATGAGTCGCTCCCAATTTTACAATTGTTATTGCTATGTGTTTGTGTTATGTGCTATGTTATTGTGCTATGTGTTTGTGTTTGTGTTAAGTGAATCACTGCAGATAGTTCTTAAGTGAATCTGGCTTCTGCCAACTGACCTCATCAATATATGCCAGTTGCTAAGTGCCTGAAATTTGATGGTGGGGATGCTCCAATAATCATAAGTGCAAGGATCAGTTGTAAGTCATTTTTTTTCAGCACTTGTTGCCATTTCAAACTGTCACTAAACAAATGGTTGTAAGTGGAGGCTACTTGTATGCAAAAATTCTTTTGGAAAAAAAATAGCAGCTTTGGGGGTGCGGGTAGTGGAGCAAAGGGACACAGGAGGGAAAGACTTAATTTCACAAATCGTCCAGATTTGTGAGCATACACACAAACACACACATACACTCACGCTGCAATTCCAGGCCACTGCAGTTCTCTCTTTTTGATGGCTCCAATTCACATATTTCAAATGTTTATCTTCTGCCTCGTTCCTGCTTGGTCCACAGGGGCCCGATGCCCTTTCGGATGTGGTGGATCAAAGCAGTCACCCCATCCTAAATGAAGTTGACTCATGCATTCTTTTAAGAAATCAGCTCAAGTCATAGTCACAGTCAGTCACTCCTGCGGTAATTGCTTCCAGCAGTTAATCGTGCCTCCCACAAGTGTTTTCTTCATTCCCCCTTGCCGCCTTTTCCCGGTGTCCTTCGTCTCGGCTGGTGACACCCAGTTCCAGGATTATCAGAGAAGGAGAAAAACAATCCTCCTCCTTGTTCATAATTTAGGAAACATCTATCAGGCGCCTTACTCCGTTCTCTGTCTTTATTTATATATATAAAAAAAAGGCACACCGAGCTACAAAAAGCTACAACTCCTTGACTCATCAAGAAGCTCTCCTATTTCAGTGATGGCCTCACTCCTGCTCTTCTTTGACCTCTCTTGGGTTCATGATGTCATTCTGGAGACGGGGAAACTGCACAAGCTGTTCTAAAAGTGGCCACGTGATAGCTTTATGTAATGGCACGATCCACCTGTTCTCCAGATGTGTTGGGCTTCACTTCCCTGATTTCCCAGCCGGCAGGCCTTACAATGCTGTGGCCTTCTCTACTATCCCATTGTACATTGGCAGTCTCAGGGTTGAGAAGGGCACACAAACACAAACACAAACACACACACACACACACATACACAGATACAATCTGCCTATTCTAGTCTAATTTTTCCTCCTCTTTCCAATCTTTCTGGGAAGCAGTGCAGAGATGGTCTTGAAGAAGACACTCAACAGCCTTTAGATAAACCCCAGCTTAGCTCTGAAAGGAAGAACCGAGGAGACCTCAAGTTTTCTCCATTTTGATGCGCTTGGTACAGGATCCAATCTGGGTTGGTCACCAGGACCAGAGGTCGAATCTTCCAAGCACTTGGACTCGTGCTAGAGCCCATTCTCAGGGAACGTCTCTCTACCAGAATGTGAATTTATTTATTTTTATTTTTATTTTATTTAATTTATATGCCGCCCTATCTCCAACGGACTCAGGGCGGCTCACAACAATAAAATCCACAATAACCACAGTATAAAGTTAAAATACCTAAGCTCCCAAAGCTCAGAAGACTAAACCTCTAGTCCCAGTGACCAATCCAGATTAGATCCTGCAACATTATCCTGGGACATGTATATTTGCTTTCGTTTGTGATGCTCTTGGGTATGAGAGAGAGAGACAATGTCAGGCTTCCCAGATTCTCTTATAATACTATATAACCGTGATGGCAAACCTATGATACTCGTGTCCAAAGTGGCACACGAAGCCATGTCGCCCGGCATGTGCAGCCTTGCCTGTTTGTCTTCCAGGTTTCTGGCTCGCATGTGTGAGTGATGATCAGCTGTCCTTCATGCATGCGGCAGTGCCAAAAACCAGTGTGGGCATGCGCACCAGCCAGCTGATCGTCGGACACGCATGCGTACTAGAACCCGGAAGGTCAGCTTTTCCAGAGCACAATCCCTTTGCGTGCATGGCAGCGCCAAAAACCAACCTGCACATGCGCACCAGCCAGTTGATCGTTGGGCGCTCATGTGCATTAGAACCAGGAAGTTTGGCTTTTTCCGGAGTGTGGCCCTGACAAGCAGGAGCGTCCGTGCACAACGTTTCCACATTACTTTTTCGGCACTTGGTCCTGAAAAGGTTTGCCATCACTGCTCTATGACAACTAAGTAGACTTCCGACATCGTTCCTTCACAGTGGTTGCTGAATAGCTTCTTTAACGTCACCTCCACAACATCTCATCCAATCCACAAAAGTGACTACATGACCCCGGGACACTGCGACCATCATCAATATGAGCCAGTTTCCAAGCAACTGAACTCTGATCACATGACGACGGGAATGCTACAACGGTTGTGTGAAAAACAGTCACAAGTCACTTTTTCAGTGCCCTCGTAACTTTGTACAGTCACTAAACAAACTGCTGCTTGTACAATCAAGTGACTGCAGTGCTTGGAAAGAGGTAGAAAAGAGGGATACACTGAATTTCTTGCCTGCATACATGAACGACTGATTTGAGATCGAGAGGAGAACTCTTCAAGGGAGAAAGGAGGTTTTTTTTTTTCTTTTTAGCTTGAGGCTTGACCACAATTTACTCATCAAATTAAGGGTTTCGTTCCAGAGGTATTTTTGTGGCTGTAGGCTAGCCCTACATCCTCTGATGGTTGAATCTGATACTATAAACCTCTCCCAATTTCACAAGTGAAAAGAATGGTATCTACTCTGCCGTACAAAAGATGTGTGGACTTCAACTCCCAGAATCTCCAGACCTCAATTCCCAGAATTCTCCGATCAACAAATCACGATGGAATACCGTGTCCGTGAACCATGGATGGTGCTCCATCCCTGGAGGTTTTTAAGGAGCAACTGGACAGCCGTTTGTCTGAAATGGTATAGGGCCGTGATGGTGAACCTACGGCATGCATGCCAGAGCTGACAAGCAAGCCGTCGCCCCGGTTCAGCCCCACTGTGCACGCACCTCCCATCTGCTAACTGGTCTTCGGGTCTCTGCCACGCATGCACGAGGGAGGGGCGTATGCATGGGGGGGGCAGGGCATATGCCGGGGGCCACGTGTACATGCGCGGGGTGCAGGGTGCAGGGGGGATGCATGGGGTGGAGTGCATGCAGGGGGAGCACACGCATTGCGCTTTGGGGGTTTGGGCACGGGCGTATGCATTCACGGGCACTTGCGTACGCACTTTGGGCACTCAGTCCGGAAAAGGTTAGCCATCCCTGTTATAGGGTTTCCTGCCTGAGCAGGGGGGTTGGACTAGAAGACCTCTAAGGTCCCTTCCAACTCTGTTATTCCAAGCAACTGGATTTTGATCACGTGACGCCAGGAATGCTACAACGGTTGTGTGAAAAACGGTCACAAGTCACTTTTTTCAGTGCCCTCGTAACTTTGTACAGTCACTAAATGAACTGTTGTAAGTTGAGGACTACCTGTACCGGTTTACCAATTACCAGAATTATCAGCCTTAGAGAACAACATATGGTGGGGGGAACCTTTTTTTGGGGGGGGGTGTGTGAAAATAATGCAAAGGAAGAGGCACAGGCGCCTATCAATTCATTCCTATTTGATAAAGATGAGATCATTGGTTGGAAATGTATCTCTTTTTTCCCCTCATTTAAATCCTGGGAGCTTTGTCTCGGACATTTATTTATTCATTCTGCTCCGTAAGGGAACTCTTTGTCTTTATTAAAAATCCATAAATCTAAGAGCTTTCTGACCCTCTTGGGGTGGGGAGAAAATATGATGACCAGTATATACAAGAATTAACAAGTCAGAAACGCAACTATTCTCTCCTTTTACAATCTGCCCATTCGTCTTATTAATCAACCCACTGAAGATTTCTTTATAGACACCAGCTGTGTTTTGTAACCATCTGCGCTGGACAAGAACTGGACATAGGAGTTTGGAAAATGAGAAACTGTCTCTTTTGCCTTTCAAAGTCTAGTTTCTCTGTCTCAGCAGGAGAGGGTGACCTGACTCAACCCCCAGGACCCAGGCAATTCCCTATTATTAGAATTAGAATAACAGAGTTGGAAGGGACCTTGGAGGTCTTCAAGTCCAACCCCCAGCTTAGGCAGGAAACCCTAGAGCACTTCAGACAAATGGTTGTCCAACATCTTCTTAAAAACTTCCAGAGTTGGAGCATTCACAACTTCTGGTGGCAAGTTGTTCCACTGATTAATTGTTCTCACTGTCAGGAAATTTCTCCTTAGTTCTAAATTGCTTCTCTCCTTGATTAGTTTCTACGCATTGATTCTTGTCCTGCCCTCAGGTGATTTGGAGAATAGCTTGACTCCCTCTTCTTTGTGGCAACCCCTGAGATATTGGAAGACTGCTATCATGTCTCCCCTAGTCCTTTTTCTCATTAAACTAAACATATCCAGTTCCTGCAACCGTTTTTCATATGTTTTAGCCTCCAGTCCCCTAATCATCTTTGTTGCTCTTCTCTGCATTCTTTCTAGAGTCTCAACATCTTTTTTGCATCGTGGTGACCAAAACTGAATGCAATATTAAAAATCAGCATTTTTTCCCCAGCCATTTGGAACTGAGAACCGCAGAAATCTGTGTAGAGAAAGGTCTTGAATGCATTCAAAAAGAGACTCTTCTAGAAAAGTCCTTCCGCATACAGGTAGTCCTCGACCCACAGCAGTTCATTTGGTGACCGTTCAAAGTTACAACAGCACTGAAAAAAGTGATTGAGGAGCATTTTTCAGTTACAACCTTTGCAGCAGCGCCGTGATCATGTGATCAAGATTCAGATGCTTGGCAACTGGCTCATATTTATGACCGTTGTTCTGTCCTGAGGTCATGTAAACCCCTTTTGTGACCTTCTAACAAGCAAAGTCAACGGGGAAGCCAGATTCACTTAACAATCAACTAACTTATCAATTGCAGTGATTCGCTTAATAACTGAGGTAAAAAAAGATTGTAAAATGGGGCAAAACTCAACTAACAAATGTCTCTTGTCAACAGAAATTATGGGCTTCATTGTGGTCGTATGTTGAGGACTACCTGTATTGATTTCAGCTATGTCCAAGGATGCTCACAGAGAGAGGGGGAATCAAAACCGCCAAAATGGTGGCCATAATCATGTGATCAAAGCCCCACCACTTTTTTTTATACGTCATATGCTGTGTCCTGGATCCCCTCTTGCTTTCAATAGAAGAGAGTATTTGTAGCTCAGGGTTGAGTCAGAGAGTCTTTGGTGCTCCCTGAACTTGGTTGTTTTCCTGCCGACGTTTCATTACCCAACTAGGTAACATTATCAGTATTCTAGAATAAACCTTACTCCCTTCTAGCACTAGTCATTTGGGCCTTCCGACAGTGTCTTCATAGCTATCAAAATTGAGTCTATCTACCTTGCGGTTGGTCATCTTCATCCTTCCTTTCCTTTCCCAGCTTCAGAAACTTTTCCAGAGAGTTGGAGACCCTATACCATTGCAGACAAGTGGCTGTCCAGGCTCTTCTTAAAAATCTCCAGTGATGACGCACCCACCACTTCTGAAGGCAAGATATTCCAGTTGGTTAATTCTTCTCACTGTTTGGAAATTTTTCCTTAGTTCCAGGTTGCTTCTCTCCTTGATTAGTTTCCATCCATTGTTTCTTGTCCTGCCCTCTGGTGCTTTGGAAAATAAGTTGACTAGGGGTGACATGATAGCAGTGTTCCAATATCTAAGGAGCTTCAACAAAGAGGGGATCAACCTATTCTCCAAAGGATCTGAAAGGAGAACAAGAAGGTATCAATGGAAACTAATCAAAGAGAGAACCAAGCTAGAACTAAGGATTTATTTCCTGATAGTTATAACAATTAATCAGTGAAATGACTTGCCTCCAGAAGTTGTGGGTGCTCTCAACACTGGAAATTTTTAAGAAGAGATTGAAATGGTATAGGTTCTCCTCTTGAGCAGGGGGTTGGACTAGAAGACTTTTAAGGTCCCTTCCAACTCTGTTATTTTATTAAGGCTCCTGCAAGCCTGCTTCTTCCCAGCTGATATTGGATCAGTAATAATCTCTCAGCCTGATCTACTCTCCAAGGTTGTTGTTTAGAAGTGTTGTGGCCCACCAGCGGCCTGCGCAGATTGTTGCTGATCTGGACGAAGAGGAGGCTGGTGTGGTGTCGCGCCAGCAGTCTGCGCAGCCGGAGCTCGAGTCGGACAGCGAGGAGGCTGAAGAAGATGTGGTGCCAGAGGCAGGGATTCAGCCAGGGCCTTCAGAACCTCCAGAGGCTCCTTTAAGTAAAGAGGATGAAGTGGAGGAGCCTCTTCTCAATGCACAAGCATGCAGAGCTGCCAAAAGGCAGGAGTAGTTACTCAGGAGAAGGTCTCCTCGAGAGGAAGGCTTAGGGCTAATTGGCCACTCTCTTAGCCTATTTAAGTTTGCACACAGCTTGTAAAAAGCTGCAGGAAACAACGTGTGTTCGTCCGTTCGTTCGCTGATCATTGAGTTTGAATTTTCTCTGCAAACCTGGCTTCTGGGCTTTCTGCCAACTCTAGTAAGACTCTTATCTTATCTGTGGAATTTCTGGCAGGTTGTTAAGAATGTTTTATTAACAGCCTGCAAAACACAAAAGACTGTGTTTTGAAGTAAACTGAGTTTTATTCGGAGTTTGTGTGTGCTACATTCTTTGGGATCCGTAGCTGGGGCAGAACAAGAAGGTGAAATATAAACATAGGTACCCACATCCATTGCCCAAAGGAAAGCTGGGGCATACAATGGAATTGACAGCAAATAATAGTGCATAATTCATAATATCAATAAACCTGCAATGTCAGCGCTCTAAATCTTTCTTGCTCCATCGCTGACATGAAAGAAAAAAAAAGTTTAGAAGTAGCAGTTTGAAATTAGCAGCTTGGCTTTTCACCCAGTTTCTTCTCCATCTGGCAGATAACGTCACCTAGGTGATGGAGGGATGGGGGAAATTCCTGTGATTTGAAGCAGCCGGGATGGAAGACTGATTTGGAAGATGGCCAATGAGACACTGGGGTTTGAGGAACGGAAAGGGAGTGGTTTGGGATCAAAGAGTCAGTTTCGGCTGCAAATTAGTTCAGGACAGATCGTTATTTTTCAATAAATGAAAGATTTCATTAAAGAATTTGTGTTTGAGAATGAAATTTATTTGAGATAACATCGGAACCTGACATGCAGTTTTTCTCTTTAATATAGGCTTCGGGACAAGAGAGTGCAAGAGGATGGATGAACCCTATCAAAACTAATATTTGAGACTAAGGAAAGAGAAAGAAGTACATCATGGCTTCAAAACCTAAGGGACTGGTTTGGACAAAACTCAGCAGCATTTTTTCATACGGCTGTTGACAAAAATAGGATTGTCAACATGATCGCCAACGTCCAAAAAGAATTTGTCTTTAGTTGTTTCAATTTACTCTCAGTTTAGGTTACATGCTCTGAATCTCAACCCTTGCTCGGGGGCCGGGGGGGGAACAACCGGGGGCATACAATTTTTGTCAGGTTGGGTACCATAAGTGGGCTTGAGCGATGTAACAACCCCCAGTGCAGAAAGCATGTTTGTGAGCATCATCTACCACCCCAAAAGTGCTAGAATCAGCCAAACCACAACAATGCTAATGCCTTGTAAAATTAACATCACATTTAAAATGGAAAAGGAGGAAAAGCATGGTGCAGAAACGAAAGGAATTCAATATTTATTTTTACTTAATACTTTTATCCCTTTTTATAGGATTTATATGTATATATATATATAAAGGGATAAAAGTATTAAGTAAATAACAAATATTGAATTCCTTCCATTTCTGCTCAATGTATTTCAGTTTTTAAATTCTTTTTGACTTCTTTTTTTTTTTTAGCTGTTAAAATTATTCTTTGGATTCCACCTGTCTTAGGCTGGCCCATGACCATAATAAAGATTCGATTGAGTGTGGCTCATGTTATGCCTCTTCATTTAATGACGGTGGTTTACTGGGGCCAAAGGTTAGTGACCTTTGGCCCCAGTAAACATTTCCATCTGGAACCAGTCTTAGCACCGTCTCCAGAAAGTGGCAAAGATTGAAGGATCTCAGCCTATCCCAAAGGTGCTTTTTCAAGAAGCAGATGGACTTTCTTGTTTTTCCTTGAAGACATTCAGCTTCTCATCCAAGAAGCTTCTTCAGCTCATCTTCAGCTCAGATCTCAACCTAGGTGCCCTTCTCTTTGGGATCCTTTCATCCACAGCAGCTTTTTTTTTTTTAATTTTAATTTGATTTATATGCCGCCCTTCTCCGGAGACTCGGGGCAGCTTTCAATGCGTTAAGCAATAGCCTTCATACTTTTGTATATTTATACAAAGTCAGCTTATTGCCCCCACAATCTGGGTCCTCATTTTACCTACCTTTGAAAGGATGGAAGGAGTCAACCTTGAGCCTGGTGAGATTAGAACTTGCAGTAATTGCAGGCAGCTGAATGTTAATCGCATGCTTTAGTCTACTGCGCCACCAGGCTCTTCCCCTCTTGCCTGCTTCTGTAACCACTAGATCAGGGGTGAAATCCAGCAGGTTCTGACAGGTTCTGGAGAACTGGTGGCGGAAATTTTGAGCAGTTCGGAGAACCGGTAAATACCACTTGTGGCTGGCCCCAGAGTGGGGAGGGAATGGGAATTTCACAGTATCCTTCCCCTGGAGTGGGTGGGAATGGGGATTTTGCAGTATCCTTCCCCTGCCAAGCCCGCCAAGCCAAGCCAAGCCAAGCCAAGCCACGCCACGCCACGCCCACCAAACCACACCACGCCCACCAAGCCACGCCCCCAGAACCAGTAGTTTAAAAATTTGGATTTCACCATTGCACTAGATGCTTCTCCCTATACAATCAAAGAACCAAGACTCCCAACCATTGTCCTGTGCTTGACCTAGCAGTATGAGACAAAGGGAAGAAGGCCTTTGTCTGTCTGTCTTAGATGAGTTTGGCTGTAGGCCTTTCTCTTGGAGTGAAGGGTCAAAAAGGAGAGATCACATTTCCGGCCTCCATCCCTCGAGGTCTCGGCCTTCCTCCATCCGTCTCCATCCCCGGTCCATTCCGGGTGCCACATCTGGTTTGCATCGTGGGCTGCACAAGCTGCAGAAATTCACCACTCACATCTGTTTCCAATCGTGACACAACATGACTTCACCCAATCTGGAGCCCGAGGTCTTCTGGAGTGCTGAGTCACCGCCGATGGGTGTCCCACCTGAATCCCTGCTGCTTTTAGGACAGATGAGTCTGGATGCAGGGAGGGGCTCTGAGGCCTTCACTGCTGTTGGCAGCTCTGCCAACATCTGCCTTTTTGACTTGTATCTTGAGGGGGCTTTGAAGGACAAAATTTCACGGAAGGATATGCTCGGCTGGCCGGTGCGACTCTCCCGTGTTGCTTACATTTTTGAGAAGGCATTTCCTGACCTAACGCATCGAAAGGGAACACTTGCTGAGTCTATAACCAAAAAAACCCCATCTCTCATGCCAAGAGCCTGATCTGTATGAGGTTAAACTCCTGCCTTTCTGCTGACCAAATAAACAAGGTTATGACACTGCACATAAAATGCAATTAAAACATAACCTCAGAGCAGTGTTGCTCAAACTTGGCAACTTTAAGGTGTGTGGACTTCAACTCCCAGAATCCCCCAGCCAGCAATTTTGGCTGGAGGGTTCTGGGTGTTGAAATTCACACATTTTAAAGAAAAATGGCAGAATGGTTTGATTGCCACCCAAAGTTACAAGAACAAGAGCATCCACAGGATAGGACCAAACAGGTCAAGATGGCAACCCCATTGTGGCCACCATCTTATTTTTTTTAACCTTACTGTGGAAACACCCCTGTATCCAAAACTAAAGTTTATATATGGGTAGCCTGATTTGAATGAAAGAAATCTGAAGAAAGAAAATTGTTCGTTTAAGGCAACGGCTGCCAACAGTTCCTGTGAGGTACTTTTCAAAGCAGAGCTACAATCTTGCTGGATAACAGGCAGAGCTGAACTGTATATCCATCTTCATTTCAATGTTTTTCTTTCTTCAAATGAATTAATACCCAATTAATTAATAGAATATGTGTAGATCAGGGTTGAACTTGGGATCCTTATTCTCTCTGGGTGTGATTGTTTTCTTGCAGATGTTTCATTAACCAAACAGGCATAATATCTTCAGTGCTTCAGAGCAAACCCCACCTTCCTTTCACATTGACGATGTTACCTAGCTGGGTAATGAAATGTCTGAAAGAAAGCAACCAAACTCAGAGAGCACCAGGACCCCATAATTAACACCCATCTTTTTGTGCAATGCGCCCCACTACATGTTTTATTTAAATTGTGATATTCCCCTGCTTCTTCTTTCAAATATCTGCTGATTTAGAATTGTTTCCTGTGGTTCCCCCCCCCACCTTAATTTTGTTTGCTTTCCTTCAGAATGGAAACAAATTTGAATTAAAAACAATTAAACCTTAAACAGCACCAGGGAGTAGTCAGGTATCTTTTTTGAGATCCAGACTGAGCCATTTTGGCCTGGCTGAAAGGAAAATAGAAGCTTCTGGCCAATTGTGAGCACTGAGTATTATATCTGGATCTCTTTGTAGCTCAGTAACGGATGTGTTATTCTCAGTTGTGAACACTTGTAACTTCCCATTTAAAAAGGAAGGGGAATAATAATAATAATAATAATAATAATAATAAAAGGATTTTGCTCCAACATTTAACTAAGGCTGATGAAAATCAGCCAATGCTGGGATGGGAAATGGAAAAACTAGGAATAGAATTTTATGAGTAATGGATTCCGAGAGAAATTTCATTTCTGTTCTGAAAGCAAATCCCTCGGCACTTAATGAGGTCCAAGACACCGTCTTGGCTAATTCTGAGGGGACATCTTTGTGAAATGGACCCAGAAGTCTTTATTTCTTTTTTAGAAGATCTGACAAATCTGAAATAACTTAAACACAAACTCAAGGCCCACGGGCCGGATCCAGCCTGGGATGCTTAAATCTGGCCCAGGGGCCAGCCTGGAAATAGCAAAGGACTGGCCCACGGTGCCTCTGGCACAGGAGTACTATTCAGCAGGTTCTGACAGGTTCTGGATAACCGATAGCGGAAATTTTGAGTAGTTCAGAGAACCAGCAAATACCATCTCTGGCTGGCTCCAGAGTGGGAAGGGAATGGGGATTTTGCAGTATCCTTCCCCTGCCACGCCCACAGAACCAGTAGTAAAAAAATTTGAATTCCACCACTGCTCTGGCAGCCAAAACGGGGCGTGGGGGGGGGTGCGCATGGGCACCCGTGTGGTCCATTTTTGGCATGCCCCCCCCGTGCCTCCTGCTAAACGGGGCACGGGGTGTGTGCACACCCCGTTTTGGCCAGCAAAGTGCTGCAGGAGGCCGTCCAGGCCAAAAACAGGCCTCATGTGGGCCCCCTGCGGCCCATTTTGGCTGGCAAAGTACTGCAGGAGGCCTCCATCCCATCTCCCACTCCCACCCTGGCCGGCCCGCAAAGGAGAACTACTGCTGATCCGGTCCTCAAAGAAATCCAGTTTGACACCCCTGACTTAGAGATTACGGGCCAGATTTCGCTCTCCTGACCCAGCAGAAAACACACAGAAAACAATCCATGTAACATATATGCGATTTTGCCAATACAGAATACTGGTAGACCTCAAACTTATGGCCACAATTGAGCCGACGATTTCTGTTGCTAAGCAAGACACTTAAGTGAATTTTGCTCCATTTTGCAACCTTTCTTGCCACAGTTGTTAAGCAAAGCACTGCGGTTGTTATGTTAATAACACGGTGGTTAAGGGAATCTGGCTTCCCCATTGACTTTGCTTGTCGCAAGGTCGCAAAAGGTGACCACATGACCCCAGGACACTGCAACCGTCATAAATATGAGTCAATCGCCAAACATCTGAATTTTGATCATGTGGCCATGGGGATGCTGCAATGGTCACGTGAAAAATACTCACAAGTCATTTGTTTTCAGTGACGTAACTTCAAACGGTTATTAAATGAACTGCTGTAACTGTGGACTATCTGTAGGTTATATACAGTCAATAAATTAATTCCCCCTAGCAGGGTAAAGAGACAGGCTTAATTTGTCAGTAGCTACTTCTCTTCATATTTTGGCACTGTCCCATGGCCGTCTTAGAGTGTATAAAATTTGTATTTTTCCATGATTTTGAAGGGAAGCCAGGCGACTGCAGTGCTTGGAAAGAGATAAAAAAAGGGGGGGGATACACTGAATTTCTTGCTTGTATATCTAAACAACTGATTTGAGATTGAGAGAATTCTTCAAGGGAGAAAGGAGAATTTACTCATCAAATTAAGGGTTTCATTCCAGAGGTATTTTTGTGGCTGTAGGCTAGCCCTACATCTTCTGATGGTTGAATCTAATACTATAAACTTCTCCCAATTCCACAAGTGAAAAGAATGGTATCTACTCTGCCGTACAAAAGATGTGTGGACTTCGAGTCCCAGAATCTCCAGACCTCAATTCCCAGAATTCTCCAATCAGCAAATCATGATGGAATACCGTGTCCGTGAACCATGGATGGTGCTCCATCACTGGAGGTTTTTAAGGAGCAATTGGACAGCCGTTTGTCTGAAATGGTATAGGGTGTCCTGCCTTAGCAGTGGGGTTGGATTAGAAGACCTCTAAGGTCCCTTCCAACTCTGTTATTCTGGGATTCTGAACCAGATTAAAACCTGTTTCCCACTTGAGTTTTTCCAACCATCAGCTGAAATCAAAAGATGGGAGTCGCTTGCTGCCATCTCGTGGCCAGAATCCATAATTGCATCCAACTTGGTTTCAAAAGACTTGTCCCAAAGGTGCTTTTTCAGGAGACAATTGGACTTTCTTGTTTTTTCTTTTGAAGCCGTTTCGCTTCTCATCTGAGAAGCTTCTTCAGCTTTGACTGGATGGTGGGGAATCAAAGGATTTATATCCTTTTATACTACTAAAAATTTTCAACTGTGCAGAAATGGATAGACTCACCTTGGAACTCAAGGATAAAAGCGAAATATTGTACTATAAAATCTGGGCAAAATTCTATGAATGGTTAGATAAAAGGAGGATAAAAGGAGACGAATGTGTAGTGTTAGACTAGAATTATATACGTTATTATAGATAAATATGTATGTGAATTGTATAGCTAGGTATATGTAGGTATAGCAGTGGTGGGATTCAGCCGGTTCGCCCCACTTCGGGAGAACCGGTTGTTAACTTTCTGAGCAGTTTGGTAAACTGGTTGTTGGAAGAAATCATTTGGGCAGAGAACCGGTTGTTAAATTACTTGAATCCCACCACTGAGGTATAGATATGTATAATTGTATAGGAATGAGGTATAAATTACTATTATTATACTATGTTTAAATAACGTATAAAGTGTAAGGAATATATTATTATATTATCATTAGTATATTATGTATTAGTTTAAAGTGTTGGAAGATGCTTGGGACCAGTGATGTCATATCTATGTCCAATGTTTTTAATTTTGAACTACTAATAAAAAACTTTTTTAAAAAAAGCATTTATATTCCTTGCAGACAGCTGGTCATTTGCATTCTTTTAGAGCAGGGGTGTCAAACTCAAGGCCCGGGGGCCGGATCCAGCCCATGGGGTGCTTAGATCTGGCCTGCAGGGCTTCCCTGGAAACTGCCAAAGACCGGCTCACGGTACCCGTGCTGGCAAAAATGGAGCTCAGGAGGCCATGTACAGCCCTTCCGAGCTCCATTTTCAGCTGCGACGGCTTCCTGCAACTCTCTACCAGCGAAAACAAAAGTTCATTTTTCACTGGCACAACGTTCAGGCCACCACAGATGCCTCCAACATGAGTGCTGTTGAGCTAGCCATGCCCATCCTGGCCACACCCACCTCCCCCCCCCCATTTTAGAGGGTCATTGAAGCGCTTGGAAGTTTAAGTGTGTCCTTAGGGTCACCTGAGTGGTGCTCCTGGCCCCTGTAGTCTGCAATTTTTTCCTCTGGAAATCCATTCCTACTTCCACACCATTCAAATCCCAAATTGTATAGCTAAAAGTCTGTAGAGAGTTTCAGTCATCCAGGTCATGGTTGTCCCAAAGGTGCTTTTTCAGGAGGCAACTGGACTCCATCACCCTAGACAGTTGTCACCTCTGGAATCAGTTATATGAAGAAAGAAACAAACACTGGCTTGTTTTGTTCATTGGAAAAGTTTATACATGCAGTAGTGTAATTCCACCTTCCTAATGCTGGGTTTAATTTTTTTAAGTAACTTGAGGGAATGCATAATCTTAATTTCCATGCACAACAGAAGCTACCATCAACTGAATAAAGTTACTCACCTGTATTTTGCAGAAGAGTGTGCCAAGTTACCTGTAACCTTAGGGTTTAATCTTTAACCAAAATGCCATAAAAATGTGGGTAGGCCTATCTGCAAGCAGCACATGGTTTACTGTATTTTGGTGAATGAATTGAGGGTAGGTGTATTCACACATGGGCTTACACAGATATGTATATATATAGTACCGTGATGGCGAACCAATGACACGCGTGCCACAGGTGGCACATGGAGCCATATCGGTGGGCACGTGAGCGTTGCCCTAGCTCAGCGCCAGCCAGCTGATTTTTGGGCCTTCCAGGCCCACCGGAAGTCAGGAAACAGACTATTTCCGGCCTCCAGAGGGCCTCCAGGAGGGTGGGGAAGGCTCTTTTTGCCTTCCCCAGGATCCTAGAAAAGCTCTGGAGCCTGGGGAGGGCGAAAAACGGATCTACTGGGGCCATCACGTGCCAAAAGTGGAGGCAGCGCAGGGGTGTTGCATGCGCATGCGTGGGGGGCGGGGCGCACTGAATTATGGGTGTGGGCACGCATGGGTGTGACCCCCTGCGCTCCCCCCGCTTTTGGCACACGACGGCAGAAAGGTTAGCCATCACTGATATACTACTTATACATTCTGAAAACTCTAGCAAGTTTAGCTACTTTTCAAAGATGTGTGGGCTTCAACTTAAAATGGGGTGGGGGAGGAAAGGCTCAGCTGCCAATCCTTTAGAACAATATATCACAGGAACTTCCCTCAGATAAAACTAGGTTCTATTGTCCTAATCTTTTCCCATTATTTTTTTGAATGTTGTGAGCAAATGCCAATTTCACAGAATAGGATTACCCCACCATTAAAGGAAACAGCTTTGTGAAGTTGGCAATTTTGTGAAGTCAAAATTAGACACTTAAGCAAATAGCACCCATTCCAGCTAGAGCAGGGATGTCCAACCTTGGCAACTTTTAAGACTTATGGACTTCAACTCCCAGAAGTCTTAAAGTTGCCAAGGTTGGAGCTAGAGGGGGAAAAAATAAAACAGGTTAACAGGAAGTAACATCCCAAAGATGGTTGGTTGTGATCAGACACGTTTGCAGAGGAAAAACAAAATCAGAATCACACTATTATGAGTCCTGGGAGGAAACATTAGAGATATTTGGTATATTTGGAAGGGGAAATCAGAATTTGGCACAACATTTAAATTATTTCACCAGAGTAATCAATAATCATAAAGCACCTGAGGTATTCAAAAGGTACTGCCAGAAATGTCTTCTCACAAGAGCTGGCTGAATTCAGTCAAAGAAGGTGATAGATAGGCTAGAAACAATGAAAGTTTATGCCCAAAGGAGAGATGGATTAGAAAATTCCAAATTACTTCTGCAGGTTCTCACTGTTGGGTCATCATTAAATAATGCAACCATCAGAATAAAAGCAGGGAACAAACAGACAGCAAACTCAGCAACCACAGGTGGAGCTGAATCTTGGGTCAAAGGAAATCAATAGGACTTCCCAAACCATTTTCAAGCCAAGAATCCTAACTCACCTTTTAGTGGCTCAGATCTGGACATTCCCCAACACATGTCAAAGACGTTTACAAGGCTAGGACAGAAGCTAAATGTGTTTTAATTTAGACGTTCATTAAATACATACAATTAGATTACTTTGCCCCTTCTATTACACACACATACAAAGATTACAGTTCCATAACCGTATCCAGAGGAGCCCCTCCCAAGACATTAGAGATGGGATTGGCCAAAGGATTGTAGACTATATTCCCCAATGTCATACCCTGTTTCCCCCAAAATAAGACATCCCCTGATAAGAAGCCCAATCGGGCTTTTGAGCGCATGGCAATAAGGCCAAGCGCTTATTTCAGGGCTCAAAAAAATATAAGACAGGGTCTTATTTTTGGGGAAACACGGTAGTAACATAAAAAAGAAGGCATAGAGATGTCGCTGTATCCATTCCCTCTTCCAAAAGCTTTCCCCAGTCTGAAGAAACATCCTATAAACCAGTGTTTCTCATTCTTGGCCACTTTAAGGTGTGAGAGTGGACTTCAACTCCCGGAATTCCACAGCCAAGGTAAAAATCCACACATCTTCAAGTTGCCAAGCTTGAGAGAGATTGCTCGCTAAATTCCAAACAGAAGGACAAAAATGTAGAAATGAAAGCAAAGAGAATCATGGGAGCAAAAGACTGGAGGGTGGGAGGAGAATAGCAGGAAGAAAGTGAAACAGAAATAACCATCAGATAAAGAGTTTGTCAGTATCACTTAAGTGGAACCTCAATTCCAGCTGCCAAAAAGCTCCGGAAGATGACATTCCCTAACATTTTTAAAAAAAATCTTTAACTGAATTAGTTAAGGAGGAGTTTCCAAGATTTTGTACCTTCACCCTTAATGCTTGGGTTTGCGTAACTTATTCTTTGTAATGTTCACTTCCTGGGTCACGGACTTTTGAGTCGAGGGCTTTTGAGCAGGCTGGGTTCACTTAACCCAGTTAGCCACTAGCCTTGTCCCAGTTATTTGATCTGTCCCTACAAATCACTTCTATCAACCCAAAGTACCGTATTTTTCGGACTATAAGACGCACCGGAGTATAAGATGCACCAAGATTTCAAAGAGGAAAACAAGAAAAAATGTTTTTGGCTTCCGCGCGCCCAGTTTTTGCCCTCCCCAGCTCCCAGGAGCACTCCGCAGGCCTCCCAAACCCTCTGTGTGCATTTTCGTGAAAACAGACCTGTTTTGGGCAAAAATGAGACATGCGGGGCAGGGTTTCAGGAGGCCAAAAATGGCTGTATTCGATGTATAAGACACACCAACATTTCCACCCTCTTGGGGGAGGAGGGCAGTGCGTCTTATACTCCGAAAAGTAGAGAGTACTCTAACCTGGTCTGAAACTGGCTCCACACACTTCCTCCAGTTGTGCCCAAGACCCCCAAATGCTAGCTTTATGCCAAGCAAGCAGCTTCAGTTACCGTTAATATTTGGGAGTTCCTTCCGTGCTGCCAGACAGGAGGGCTCCTGCTTCACACCGTTAGCCACTCTGCAGCTCCGAAGGATGGATGGGAAGGTTTGGTTAACCAGTTAACTATCTTCAGATCAGTCCTCAACCTCTCCGGTTTAGCGGGGCTAAAGGAGGGGAGGGGCTCGGCAGGGGGAGGGGACGGTTCTTTGCGAGTGGCAGGCACGGATTCAGACAGCTCCATTTGTGCGAGCGAATGGATCTTTGTGCAAGAGTGCAGGCGCCCGCCACTTGCACAAGTGGAGCTTTGCACGTGAGTACAAGCACCTGCCGCTCGCACGAGTGGAGATTCACGTGTGCACATACATGTTTGCCACTCACACAGCCCGGTTCTGAACAGGCTGCAAATCGGTAGTGGGGTGCGGCCGGGGGGTTGGGGGACCCCTGCTTTAAATGTCAGCAATGTAGCTTTTTAGAAGAGATTGGACAGCCACTTGTCTGGAATGGTATAAGATGGCCTGCTTGAGCAGGTGGTTTGACTAGAAGATCTCCATGGCCCCTTCCAACTCGGTTACTCGGTTACTCTGATTAGGGTTCACAATCACCTCAGTAATTCGGGTTTAAAACTGTCCCTCTTTTCTTCCCAAATCAACCTATCACAACGTATCTTATCCCAAGGGCGTATTTTGCCACTATTTAGCTGCTATCTGCAGGGGTGGGGCTGCTGGGGGTTCACAGGGGTTCGAGAGAACCTCTAGCTAAGATTCTGTGCAGTTTGGAGAATCCCCAAATCCCACTCCTGGCTGGCCCCACCGTCCCCGCCCCTCTCAGGAGTCCCCATGCAGCCTGTTTTGGATGCAGCAGGATGCGCGCGGAGGCTCGGGAAGGGCAAAAAATGGGCCTACTGGAAGTTCAGAAGGCCGGAAACAGGCCCTGGAGGGCCTCCAGAACCTGGGGAGGCTGTTTTCACCCTCCCGGAGGCGCAAGAAAAGCCTCTGGAGCCCGGGGAGGGCTAAAATGCCCCCTGCCAGCTGTGGTGCAGGAGGCTGACTAGGCCACACCCATCATGGCCACACCACCCAGCAACTGGATAGAGAACCCCTTGCTAAAATTTTTGAATCCCATCCCCGGCTATCTGCCCCCCAAGCCTTTCAACACCTTCATTCTAAAACCAGCTTCATTGTCTGCATGTCACCCCCAAAATATCCCACAAAGCAAAGCCACTTGGGATGACCAAACCCCCTCGTTTTCCCATAATATCAAATGACACTACAACGTTTGTTTGGTTTTGAACTTTATTTGGACTCCAACCTGAATGTGTGAGAACGAAGCGGAGTTCACACACGGCTAAGCCTTAATAGGAGTTGGCCTAACTTTGGCTTAGTGTGTTGTGTGAGCCTTCCCGTTGCAGTTCATCCAACGAAACCAGGTTACACTAACTAAATCTAAGGGATACGCTATGCCCACCTATTGGCTAACATGTCAGGCTAAAAGTGGGAAGACACGGGGATTAATCCCTAGTTAACAACAACAATGACACACAGTTGTCTTGCCTCTCGTTTTGTCTATTAGCCTACCTGGCTATCTTGCCTTCAGGATAAAAACCTGTGGAAGCTGCTACCTGGGGAAGGGATGCAACAGTCAGGGGAAACACAGGTAGTCCTCAATTTAGGACCACAATTGAGCTCACTGCTAAGTGAGACAGTTAAGCTGATTTCACCCCATTACAATCTTTCCTGCCACAGTTGTTAAATGAATATTGAAGTTGTTAAGTTAGTCACAGGGCTGTTAAGTGAATATGGCTTCCCCACTTGTCAGAAGGTCGTAAAAGAGGATCACATGACACACACACACACCCCGGGACACTGAAACCGTCATAAATATGAGCCAGTTGCCAAGTGTCCGAATTTTGATCATGTGACCATGGAGATACTGCAATGGTCATAAGTGTGAAAAACAGTCATAAGTTGCTTTTTTCAACGCTGTTGTAAGTTCGAATGGTCACTAAGTAAACTGTTGTAAGTTGAGGACTACCTGTATCCTTGAGGAATAGGAGGAGAGCCACAGCCAGGGCAAGCATCAGTTAAGAGGCCTCTCAGCCCACAGAAGGAACGGGAGTAGAGAAAGCACCTCAGAAGGGACTTCCCCCGATTCCTTGGAAAGCAAAGGCAAAGAAGGGGAGCCATGTTTTCAGGCTTCCAAAATTCTGTTACTGCAATCCTTAAGTAGAGTAGAGTAGAGTAGAGTAGAGTAGAGTAGAGTAGAGTAGAGTAGAGTAGAGTAGAGTAGAATAGAATAGAATAGAATAGAATAGAATAGAATAGAATAGAATAGAATAGAACAGAACAGAACAGAACAGAACAGAACAGAACAGAACAGAACAGAACAGAACAGAACAGAATAACAGAGTTGGAAGGGACCTTGGAGGTCTTCTAGTCCAACCCCCTGCCCAGGCAGGAAACCCTACACCACTTCAGACAAATGGTTATCCAACATCTTTTTAAAAATTTCCAGTGTTGGAGCATTCACAACTTCTGGAGGCAAGTTGTTCCACTGATTAATTGTTCTAACTGTCAGGAAATTTCTCCTTAGTTCTAAGTTGCTTCTCTCCTTGATTTGTTTCCATCCATTTTTTTATCTGTTTTAGCCTCCAAGCCCCTAACCATCTTGTGTTGCTCTTTTCTGCACTCTAGTCTCAACATGTTTTTTGCATCATGGCAACCAAAACTGGATGCAGTATTCCAAGTGTGGTCTTACCACATTTAGTGTTCATATTCATGATATTCGTTTCTTGAGAGGACATCCACCTCCTCTATTTTGCAGTAGAAAGCACAAGGAAGGAAAAAAACCTGTAAAATAGTATATAACCAAGAGGAGGAAGCCCTTAACGCAGGAGTGAAATGTAAAATTTGTTACTACCGGTTCTGTGGGCGTGGCTTGGGGGAGAGGTAATGTGACTGGGGTGGGCGTGGCCAACTTTTTTTAAAAAAAACTTTTCAAAGCATTTTTTCTAATGCTTTGAAAAGCCTCTGCCAATCAGGCAACTCAGCTGGGATCGTCAGAGACTTTTCAAAGCATTTTTTTTACCACCTCTTTGGCCAAAAGTTGCAGAAAAAATGCTTTGAAAAGCCTCTGACAATCCCAGCTGAGCCGCGTGATCATCAGAGGCTTTTTTTTTCCTTTTAAAAGCATTTTTTCGTCGGAAGAGTTTGTAGAAAAAATGCTTTTAAAAGTTAAAAAAAAAAAGCCTATGATGATCATGTGGCTCAGCTGGGCATGGTGGGGGGAGAGATTTTTGCTACCGGTTCTCCGAACTACCTGCTGCCATTGCTACCGGATCAGGTGATTCGATCCAAACCAGGAGCATTTCACCCCTGCCTTAACGTTTCCCTCTAATATTGGGGGGAGGCACAATGGTTTTAAAATTCGTGGTCCAGCCGCATCTGGCAGGCCCTCCCTTGTTTTTTTTTTGTTTTTTTTTTTTTAATTTGATTTATATGCCGCCCTTCTCCGGAGACTCAG
>WNWU01000120.1:592449-608687 GCA_012654045.1 Ptyas mucosa | reverse complement strand
TCCTGAGCCAGCTTGGCTGTCTCAGGAATTCTGGGAGTTGAAGTCCACAGGTTGTAAAAGGGCCACAGTTGCCCATCCCTGGACTAAAGGATGCTCTTTTTGTCCAAAGTCACGTTCTTTTGAAAATAATTTGTCAAGGACACCCACTAATGGGAACTAGAGTTATTGAAGATGGAAGGGGATCAAATCTTCCTCTCGGCCTTCTCTTAACACAATGGGGACACATAGGCCCTGGCATTATAATGGGGCCTGTTCAAATTTACCTTCCCAGATTGTGTGAATCAGTCAACCGTGGTTCACCATCAATTTTAAGGTAGTCCTTGACTTACAACCATAATGGAGCCCAAAATTTCTATAGCTAAGCTTTGCCCTATTTTATGACCTTTCTTGCCACGGTTAAGTGAATAACAGCAGTTTTTAAATTAGTAACAGGGTTGTGGAGTGAAGCTGGCTTTCCCATTGACTTTGTTTGTCAGGAAGTCACAAAAAAAAAGGATCACATGATCCCAGGACGGTGGAAACATCATAAATACATGCCAGTGGCCAATCATCTGAATGGGGATCATGTAACCTGCTACTGGCGTGTGAAAAACAGGTCATAGATCACTTTTTCCGGTGCCGTTGTAACTTTGAACGGTCACCAAACCAACAGCCATTAAGTAAAGGACTTATCTGGATTTATGCCTTAGCAATTTTGCAAATTCCGCCCATCTTCAGTGTTGCTAGGCAAACCATGGTTTAGCCAGATGTTCATGCCACTTCCCACCAAATGACAGAATTTGCTGACTTTGAGCAAATGTACACTCAACATAAGCTTTCATGAATGACTCTATGCATCCGATGAAGCTAACGGCAGCTTAATGAAAAGCGTAGGCCTCTTTATAAAATATGTTGGTTGGCAAAGGGAGCCAGCAGACTCCTTTCTGATTTTTGGCTACCATTTTATAAGACCACCGTCTTCTTGGCAGCAATCTTGTGAAATGTTGGGTCTTGTGTATGAATGTGTGTATGCTTGTGAGGACAGGTTGGGAAAAATTAACAAAAGCCATTTTGTGACAAAACCGTTTTGTGGGTCACTAAAAACCCCATTCACTTAAAAGGGACAAACTTGCTTGAGAAAGCTGAAGCTCTACAGCAGGGATGGAGAACAATGATCTCCTTTATGGCTTGTGGACTTGAACTCCCAGAATTCCTGAGTCAGCCATGCTGGCTCAGGAATTCTGGGAGTTGAAGTCCACAAGTCATGAAGGGGCCACTTTTCCCCACCGCTGCTCTAGCAAAAAATAAAACATGATTTCACAAAAAAAGACCTCTAAATACAAAGTGGGAGACCTAAATTAGCTTGATAATTGAATTATTCAGGTATACCTGATGGGATGCTAGTATCTGTGGAGTTTTTCCTCCGGTGGGACCAATCTATCAGGGCAACCTGGTCTACCCAATTATGGGACGGAGCATACTTCTTACATTTCTGTGGAAAAATGAAGGGCATAAGGCTGGAAAGAACAGAATGGAGTATGCTAGAAGAGGGCAAGGCCGGGTGGAATTCAGGTAGTCCTTGACTTATGACTTATGTCCTTGGGATTAGAATTTCCGTTTCTAAGCAAGGCGGGTAGTTAAATGAATCCACACACAATTTTACAATCTTTCTAGCCAGGATTGTTAAGTAAATCACTGCGGTTGAGTGAATCACATGGTGGTTAACCAAATCTGGCTTGCCCCGTTGATTTTGCTTGTTGGAAGCTGGCTGGCTGGGTCTCAAATGGGGATCACATGACCCTGGGACGCTGCAGCCATCATCAATATATACCAGTTGCCAACTGCTCAAATTCTGATCACGTGACCATAGGAATGCTGCAACAGTTGTAAGTGTGAGAACCGGCTGCAAGTCATTTTTTTTTAGTGCTGTTCTAACTCAGAAGAGCCACTGAATGAAATGGTTGCAAATCAAGGACTAAATCAGAGGTGAGATTCAGTTACCTTCCCTACCGGTTCACAAATGTGAACGTGCGCTCAGGCACAGTAATTGCGCATTACATCCGGGCAGGTGGGCGGAGCCTCCCGGAGTCGCTGCTACTGGTTCACACGATCCGGATGGAACCGGCTGAATCCCACCACTGGACTATATCCTGCAATATTCTATTCCAGAACCTTCTCTCTTTTTGTAATCTACCATGTATACACACAAATAAGCCAAGGATTTCAGGCTCCAAAACATACCCAAAATCAGATTTGGCTTATCCTTTAGTATATACGGTAATATATTGTAAAAATTATTCATATATCTTATAGAGGCCCATCTGTAGCTAAGCAGACCCTTGAATTTTTTAACCCAACTGTCACGAAAAATGCAGGTTGGCTTATCTGTGAGTGGCACGTTTTTCAGGGTTTTTTCACAGTACTTAGGGCCCGTTTACTCACACATGGGCTTACACGTGAGTATATACGGTACTTCTGCATTCTGAAAAGTCTAGCACATATTTTTCAAGCTTAGCAACTTTTAAGAGGTGTGGACTTCAACTCCCAGAATTCCCTGGTCATGACTGGCTAGGGAATTCTGGGAGTTGAGATCCAAACCTCCTAAAAGTTGAAGCTAAGATTGAGAAACTTTGCCTGAGCAAAGGGAGGCAATGGGCACCCAATTCAGAACGCCATCTAGCCACCAGAAACCATATGCACTGGCGTTTTAAACTGGGGATAACTGGACACAGTGCATAACCTGCAATGATCACCATAACTGCACCATCCCAATGCAGTGCTAATTTAGTGTGTCGAAAACTTTTTGACACCATCTTCAAATTGGATTTTAGCAATACTGTGGAGGGGGAGAAGGGAGGAGAGGGGAGGGGAGGGAAAAATTAAAGCCTATAAAACAGGGGTCCCCAATCCCTGGTCCCTGACCCAGCACTGGGCCACAGCCTGCCAGAAATCAGGCCTTGAAAGCAGCACTTGAAACCATGTACCCTCCGGTCCATGGAAAAACTTCTCTCCACAGAACCAGTCCCTGTTTCCCAAAAGATTGGGGGCCATTACTATAAAATACATTTTAGTTCTTCGAAACTAGAGATTTTGTCCACCTCTGGATTCCCCCCCCTTTTTTTTCCCCACAATCATGGTGGTTCTTTTTCCTTTTCAGCTGCTAAATCAGAATCGTAACTCAAGCCTTCCTCTTCCGGAGACCATAGAGTTTTCGCTTATTACCTACAAGTGCCCAATAATCACAGATAACTTGCTCCTGAATATGGGAGGGGGATCTACAGAGCTATTAGATAGCTAAATTACAGCAGGGGGGGTAGGATTACACTAATAATGGAAGGCTCAAAATATGCTGGCTGGGGCCTGGGGGGAAGCCATTTTAATGAGCAGCCAGCTACAAAGCTCTCTCTTCTGCGAAGGCTTGGCTTTCTTCCTAAAACTAACGTGACAATCTAAACCTCCATCCTCGGTACTACCCTATCTTTTTTTCTTTTCTCCAGCCTAACTCTATCTTCCAAAACCACCACATTTAAATTCTATAGCCCGACATTCTCTCTATTCTCACATCCGGCCCCCATAAGCCAGGCTGCCATATTCCAATACCTTAAGGACTAGCACCCTGACTAGTAGTCTCGTAAGGAATAGGCTAACTCCTCCACGGTCACAGAGGAGACTCCCTGCCCATGAAGTCGCTAGGGCCCTGCTCGGCTCCCTCCCACAAGCCGCCCATGCTGTAACTCTCAGCCGAGTGATCCTTCTGATGGGTGGTCAAGGCCGAATGGGAACCGAAGCTCCTCCCACATTCGTTGCAGATGTAAGGAGTGTATATGGAATGTGTTCTCATGTGCCGGGTGAGTTTGGAACTGGAAATGAACCTTTTCCCGCACTCGGTGCAGCCGTAAGGCCTCTCCCCCGTGTGGACCCGCTGGTGGGTGTTGCGAGTCGACAAATGGCTGAAGCTTTTCCCGCACACGTTGCAGAGGTACGGCTTCTCGCCCGTGTGGATCCGCTGGTGCTTGCTGAGGTTGGAACTGTAGCTGAAACTCTTCCCACATTCGGGGCAGCTGTAGGGTTTCTCGCCCGTGTGGACCCGCAGGTGCTTCGTCAGATCCGAGTTCTGCTGGAAGCATTTCCCACAATCCGGGCAACCGTAGCCGTAAGGCATTTCGTCCATGTGGATCCGCTGGTGAGTGACCAGACCCCGGTGCTGGCTAAAGCAGGCCCCGCACTCAGCGCACACGTAGGGCATCTCGCCCGTGTGGGTCCTCTGGTGGATCAGCAGGTTGGAGCGCTGGGCAAAACATTTGCTGCACTCCGGGCACTGGTGGGGCTTCTCCCCCGAGTGGATTCTCTGATGCTTCAAGAGGTTGGAACTCTGGCGGAAGCATTTCCCGCACTCGGGACAGGGGTATGGCTTCTCCCCCGTGTGGATCCGCCGATGGATGGTAAGGCTCGAACGCTGCGTAAAATGCTTCCCGCAATCAGGGCACTGGTGCGGGCTCTCCGCCGCGTGGACTCGTTGGTGTTTGAAGAAGGGCGGGCTTGGGCGGAAAGCAATCCTGCTATCAGAACTTTGGAAGCTCCTCTGGCCCAGCTGGGCTCTGCCGGGAGCCTTCAACCCGTTTTCGGTAATTCGGTTCAGGGCCTTCTCGGCATGCTCCCCGTTAGAGTTCCCCATGTCTGAAACAAAAAGGAACAAGAAGCTTTACTTGGCGGTCCAGTTACATTTGGGGTCCCTCCACAATCCTGCTGCACAGTCATTTCCTGGCTGGACTACTACAGTGTGCTCTACCTGGGACTGCCCTTGAAGAGCGTTTGCAAGTTGCAGCAGTCCAGAACAGTGCTATGGGCAGCCTTGGCTGCTTCACATTAAGGCCAAGTCGCACCCGTCTTCTGCAAACTGCACTAGGGGATGACGGTATCGGTCGGACAACTCACCACGGCCATCTTGCTGCGACCAACTCACTGCAGGATCACTTGCAAACGGACAATTCCACACAGGGTAACTCAACGTGATAAAGGTTATCCGCCATTGTTTCTTTGACATTATTTTCATTGACAAAAATAATATTAGGAAGACCACTTAGACTTACTGTATATACCGTTTCACAATGCTTTACAGCCCTCTCTAAGCAGTTTACAGAGTCAGCCTCTTGCCCTCTAACAATCTGGGTCCTCATTTTACTGACCTTGGAAGGATGGAAGGCTAGGTCAACCTTGAGCCGGTCAGAATCGAACTGCCGAACAGCAGTCAGCAGAAGTAGCCTGCAGTATTGCATTTATTTATTATTTATTTTATTTATTAATTATATTTATATACCGCCTTTTTCCCATAGGACTCAAGGCGGTGTACATTTTAAAAGATCATTCGCATGTTCATGTTTAGCCCCGCCTGTTGGAACATCAGGGTCTTGAGGGCACGGCGGAAAGCACGGAGATCAGGGATATTCCGTATCTCTGGGGGCAGTTCATTCCAAAGGGTTGGAGCCCTCACAGAGAAGGCCCTCCCCCTGGGAGTCGCCAGTTGGCATGATTTGACTGACGGTACCCTGAGTAGTCCCACCCTGTGAGAACAAACTGGTCGAATGCTCTTGATATCAAAGAAACGGAGGTAGATAACATCACGTTGAATTATCCCAGGTGGAATATGTCCACGAGTTGACCATGGCGAGATAGCCGTGGTGAGTTGGCCACGGCAAACTGTCCCATTCTGTGGGAATGACCTTGGGATGTGTGGGGTTGGGTGTGGGGGGGAAAGATGCTGCCTAGGGAATGATCGGATAAGAGGGGGCATAGCCCACAGCTGCATAACAGGCAGAGAAAGAAAGTCGGAAAGGAACCTCAGCCTAACTTATCAGGCTATAAACAGAAACAGCAGGAAATTTGTACTTTCAGGCTTACACCGGTCTGTTAATATAGTCTAAAAATAAAATAGAGTTTAGCTCATCGGGTTGTGTTTCCTATCTGCTCTATCTGGGAAGGCTGACAATCAGCTTCCAAATACAATTCAAGGGATTTGTTGCCATTTACGAAGCCCTACGTGAAGCAAATTTAGGATACTTTCAGGATCATCTATTGCAGCGCTCCCCATCTTTCCTGCTTTGTGGACTGGTGCCAGCAGGGTTTGTGTATGTGGAGAAGGGATGGTTCCATGTGACTGCCCACTACTTGTGCGGCCTAATTCTGAACAAGCCAACGGCCCAGTACCGGTCTGTGGTCCAGAGGTTGGGGACCTCTAATCTACTGCATATCTAGTCATTTCTGCTTGCTCTGTTGTGGCCCGCCAGCGGATCTGGCAGCAGATTCAGACAGTGAGGAGGTTGGGGAGGAACATGGGCCAGTCCTGGAGTCTGAGGAAGGCTCTGATGAGGGCTTTGCGTCGGAGGCAGAGATGGGGCCAGCGCTGTATGCCAGTTATCAGCTGCCTTTGGAGTCAGACATTAGTGAGGCAGATGAACACTGTTCCCACTGTGCCCATATGCAGTTGCCAGACAGTGGGAACAGCTAAAGAACAAGGGTCGACTTGGGAGTAAGGCCACAGGTGGACGATGAATGGCTCCTCCCAGAGGGAATAAAAGAGGAGCGAAAGGGGAGTGGAGTTTGCAGGAGACAATTAATTTATTACTGCATTCTTGCCAAGTACTGCGGAGTCTGAAAGATATCGGCCTGGCCACTCTCCAAGCCTGATAAAGGTCGGTAATTGTGAACAATCTTGAAAGACTGTGGGAGAGGAAAGACTTTGCTGGAGAGGAATTCACTGTAAATTAAATAAAAGGGGTTAATTGGGATGAGGACTCGGCTTCGTGCTGCTGGGGAAGCCTAGATCAGAACATGCTCCATCAAAACAGACAGGATTCACAGGGCCACTTTCTAGATATGCTGAGGCTGCAATACCCAGAATTATCAGTACGCCTGATTTTTCGACAGGAATTCTAGGTCTTGGCGTCCCCACAACCCTGGAGAACAGCTGATTGAGACAGGTGGTCTTACCGCTTCCAAAGAACCAAAAGGCAGGAGATTCTTACCCAGGATTCTGGCATCTTGATTCAACTCTCGGTGAATCCGCTTCAGCCCAGCACCCACAGAAGATGGTTTCATTTCAGCCCAGTTCACCACTTGAGTTCCCCGAGTCTGAAAGAAGAGCAGAAAGCAAGGCCTTAAAAAGCGATCTTATCCCTGGCCACTCCTTTCCAGGTTTTTGTCAAGCTCCTGTTTATCACCAATTCCGATCAGACAATATATAGGTAATCCACAACTTACAGTAGTGGCCAAAATTGTGGAAACCATTTGGGAAAGGTGTATTTTTGAGGTTTGATAGCTAATAGCACCACTTTTTATTTTTTTTGTTTCAAGATAATCATATTCCACTGCTGGAATGGCCTGGGAATAGCCCAGACCTTAATCCAATTGAAAATCTATGGAGCCGACTAAAGAAACTTGTTAGTCTGAAGCGACCCAGCAATAAAACCCAGTTAATAGAAGCAATCATTCAATCTTGGTTTCATATGATAACAGCTGCAGAACTAAAAGATTTGGTTCACTCCATGGGAAGACTTTGTAAGGCCATAATTCATGCTAAAAGTTACCCAACTAAGTATTAATTGATGTGATAATTTTTCATTTTTTCTACGTGTTTCACTTTTCTTCTTTATACTGTAACTGCTATTCTAACAGCAAATCCTTCATAGAAGTTATTGCATTACATTCTTGATTAAATTATCTTTCCATTGATATATACTTTTATGGTACTACTCCCCCCAAAAAGTGGTGTTATTAGCTAATTTTAGAAAATACACTTTTCCCAAAAGATTTCCACAATTTTGGCCACTACTCTACCACCAACTAATCAGTCCAAACTTGCAGTTGCTGAGTGAGATGTTTGCAAAGTGAATTTTGCCCCGTTTTACAACCTTCCTTGCTCCAGGTATTAAGGGAATCACTGCAGTTGTTAAGTTAGTAACATTGTCCTTAAGTGAATATGGTTTCCCCATTGACTTTGCAGGGTCAGAAGGGCACAAAGGGTGACCAAATGACCCCGGGACACTGCAACCGTCGTAAGTATGAATCAGTTTGAAGTCAGCTGTCTGAATTTTGATTACGGGGATGCTGCAATGTTCCTAGGTGTGTAAAACAGTCAGTGCCATTTTTAAGTGCCGTTGTATCTTTGAATGGTCACTAAACGAACAGTCGTACGTCTAGGACTACAAGTATGTCCCACCAAAACTGCTAGAATCTACAGGTAGCCCTCGGCTTACGACCACAGTTGGGACCAGAATTTCCACTGCTAAGCAAGCTGGTTGTTAACTGAGTCCCGCCCAATTTTGACAACCTTTTTGGCAACCGTGGTTAAGCGAATCGCCACCGTCGTTAAGTGAACTCGGCTTCCCACGTTGACACTGATTGTTGTAAGCCAGCAGAGAAGGTTGCAAATTGTGGATCACGTGATGTTGCAACCGGGATAAATTCCTGCCAGTTGCCAAGCGTCCAAATTTTGATCACATGACTATGAAGAAGCTAGGACAGCCTAAGATAGGAAGTCACTTTTTTCAGTGTTGAGCAGGGGGCTGGACTAGAAGACCTCCAAGGTATCTTCCAACTCTATTCTGATTCAATTACTGCAGCATTCACTTAATGATCATCAACTTGCCTAATGGCTGTGGCAAAAGTTGTCATAAAATGGTTGTGTGATGACTCTCTTAACCAACATGACTTACGGCCGTAATTCCAGGCTCAATTATGGTCATAATGCACCTATTTCAGTGGTGGGTTCCTCCCGGTTCGGCCCGGTTCCGCAGAGCTGGTAGTGGTGACATGATGTCACCGAACCGGTTCTGCCCCCCACCCCCCGCGTTATTCTTACCTTTTATTTGGCCCCACCCCCAATCTATTGCTGCCTCCTGAGTCCCAGCTGATGGGCTATAAGGAAAAAAACTGTTTAAACTCTTGCCAGGGAGCTTCAAAGGGCCGCCCTACAACTGATCAGTGGTAAAAGGCAGTTTGGTGGTAGACCGGTGCCTCCAAAAACAAATGAGTAGACCGGTGCCTGCAAAAACAAATGGGTAGACCAGTGCCTGCAAAAACAAGTGAGTAGACTGGTGCCTGCAAAAATAAATGGGTAGATCGGTACAGCTCTGCAAGCAGTTAAAAGCCTGGTAGACCAGTACCTCTGCTAAATCCTAAAGAATTGTTACATGACCATCAAGCCACGTCCACAAAATAAGCCACGCCCACAGAACCAATAGTAAAAAATTTTAGAACCCACCCCTGACCTATTTGTATATTCATATCACCTTTGCCTCCTTCCAAAAATTCTTGTGCTAGTTGAGATGCAGTTGGGATGAATATATAGGTAGTCCTCGACTTACAACAGTTCCGTTTAGTGACCATTCAAAGTTACAACAGCATTGAAGAAAGTGACTTGCAATCGTTTTTTACACTTAACGACCGTTGCAGTGTCCCCACGGTCATGCGATCAAAATTCAGACACTTGGCAACTCATATTTATGACAGTTGCAGTGTCCCAGGGTTTATGATCTTCTGACCAGCAAAAGTCCACGGGGAAACAAAATTCACTTCACAGCCGTGTTACTAACTTAACATGTGCAGTGATTCTCTTTTAATGACTGAGGCAAGCAGGGTCGTAAAATGGAATGTGGGCCGCGAAATTCACTTAACAAATGTCTCACTTAGCAACAGAAATGTTGAGCTCAATTGCGGTCGTAAAGTCGAGGACTATCTATGATAAGATCTCTTTCGGCAAAATACAAAACAACACTTAAATTCATCACCGCACAACCATTTTGCGCCAAGGACAAGGCAGCTCAGTGCTGTCGGACATACCTGCTTCCCCTTTCTTTCAGCCTCTTGCTGCCTGATCAGAAAGGCCTCTGCCAAGGGCACGGCTTGGGCACACGACTCCGGGCCGTGTTCTCTCACCCAGCTCTGGATCTCCTGGGGCAGAAGGGTCAGGAACTGCTCCAGGACCAGAAGGTCTAACATTTGCTCCTTGGTGTGCTTCTCCGGCTTCAGCCACCCCCGGCACAGTTCCCGAAGCTGGCTGCACACCTCCCGGGGTCCCCAGGCTTCGTGGTAGCGGAACTGCCGGAAACGTTGGCGCTGCGCCTCCATCCGGAGGGCGTCCCCTTTCAAGATGGCCGCCTTGACTTTGGCGTATTCGCCTCGGTCCTGGAGGCTGAGGCTACTATAGGTCTCCTTGGCTTCCCTACCCAACACGGGCACCAGGCGAGCCAGCCATTCTCGGCGGGGCACCTGGCAGGTTCCAGCCAGACGTTCAAAGGAAGCGAAGAAGGCTTTGTTGTCCCCCAACGGGGCGGGCCCCTCGGACAGCTGCTGGTGTCCCTCCCCTAGAGGAGAGGACCGGAGCGCTGTGAGGAACTCCTGCCATTGGGCTTCCCAGAGTTCGGGCAAGTCCTCCCTGGGCTCCTGCTTCATTTGCCGTGGGGCAGCCCAATTCAGGAACTCTCGAATGGTGCCCACTTGAAGGACCCGAGGCAGTTTCCCTGCACGGTCCGTTCCCTCTGCTCCTCGGGGGCTGACGGTTTGACGCTCTTCCACTTTGACCCCTCTCTGTCTTGGGATGCCATCGACTCTTCTGGTCCTTTGCTCAGCCGCCATGGCCTCTCGAAAAGCAGGCCTTGCTGACCACAAAGTTTGCAATTTCAGTCACTCTCGGGCCGGAAGCTCGCAGGAATATCCAGAATTTCTCTCTCTAATACAGCTGGCAAATAAGGCTGTTTCCTCCAGGATGGGACAGGTTTTAAAAAAGCAATAGGCCGTGCGACATAATTCAGCAGCAAAGTGGCACTCTCTGAGGAGAAAAATAAAAAATGAGAGAAACTGTCAGCCCACCAACAAGACCAGGCCAAGAATCATTTCCCCAGGAGGGCTAAAACTACTTTTACAGGAGGTCCTCGACTTACGACAGTTCATTCAGTGACCAAAGTTACAACGGCACTGAAAAAAAAAGCAATTTGCCTTCATTGAAAGTGATTTTAGGATCATTTTTCACATTCACAACCGTGGCAGCCTCCCCAACGATGATGTGATTGAAATTCGGATGCTTGGCAACTGGCATGTACTTATGACAGTGTCTCCCACGGTCATGGGATCGGCTTTTGCGACCTTCTGACAAGCAAAGGAGGCAACAGGGAAAGTCAGATTCATTTAACAACTATGTTATTAACTTAACAACTGCAGTGGTTCACTTAACAATCGTGGCAAGGAAGGTCGTAAAAGGGGGCAAAACACTCTTTACCACATGTCTCACTTAACAACAGAAATGTTGGGCTCAGCTATGGTCATAAGTCGAGGAATACCTGTATTGGGAGTGGCTATTGTACCAGCAAGTCTGATTGTACTGTAACTCCTCCCCCTTTTATACCCATGTGAAATAGAGAGGTTTCTATCAGAGCCTTTTCCGCATATTTTCCTTGTTTTCTCCTTGTTTTCTTTTCCTGGCTTTCGTAACAGATCTGGCTTATCTCTGTCAAGATCAAAATTGAAATGAATATTAAGTAACTTCCTGATTCCCTATAGAATCACTACACAGATGATCTCCGAAGGCTTTTCATCAACTTACGACCACTGTGGAGCCCAAAATTTATGCTGTTGAGATATGTGTTAAGTGAGTTTTGCACCGTTTTACGACCTTTCTAGCCACAGCTGTTAAGTGAGTCACTGCAGTTGTTCAGTTAGCAACACGGTTGTTAAGTGAATCTGGCTTCCTCATTGACTTTGCTTCTCAGGAGGTCGCAAAAGGGGATCACGTGACCCCAGGACACTATGACCGTCACAAATATGAACCGGTTGCCTAATGTCCGAATTTTGATCATGTGATCCCAGGGATACCGCAATGGTCCTAAGTGTGAAAAATGGTTGTAAGTCATTTTTTCAGTGCCATTGTAAATTTGAATGGTCACTAAATAAACGGTTGTAAGTTGAGAACTACCTATAGTTGATTACGGGTAGTCCTCGACTTACAACAGTTAATTTAATGACCATTCGAAGTTACAATGGCACTGAAAAAGTGACACAGGACCGTTCTTCACACTTATGACTGTTGCGGCATCCCTGTGGTCACATGAGCAAAATTCAGACACTAGGCAACTGATTCATATTTATGACGGTTACAGTGTCCCGGGGTCATGTGATCCCCTCTTGCAACCTTCTGACAAGCAAAGCCAATGGGAAAAACAGGATTCATTTAATAACCATGTTACTAATTTAACAACTTCATTCACTTAACAACTGTGGCAAGCAAGTTTGTAAAATGACGCAAAACTCACTTAACACATGTCTCACTAAACAGAAGACACGTTGGACTCCATTGTGGTCGTATGTCGAGAACTACCTGTACAAAAACAGCAGGATAAGACTCCCAAACTATGGTGCCACCTCATAACAGGGGGGAAGTTTTAACTGTCATCAGGAATTCAAGCACTTTGGAAGATTATAACACACTGCTTACAATCAACTGGTTGCACACTTTACAATTGTGCAAGGGCGATTCATATTAGACAACGGACGTGCAGCAGGGTGAGGAAACAGGAGGGAAGTGGAAGATGAGATTGATAATTAAGATTAAATAAAAGCATATATAGCTGTATAGATATGTATCTACAGTAGTAATAATCCTGCAACTCTTAGACTTGGGATAACTTTATTGTCACTTTGAATGTACGCTAATCGGCATATCATTAAAATGAAATTTCGTTGCATACAGCTCTCAAAGGGTCTCCTATATAATGAAAAACTTATAATTTCACTTTTAAGGAATGCACTTTCATCCCAAGGCTACCACAACCTGTTGATTCACACCTTTGATATGCAAATATTCAGCAGGCAATAAATATAAACAAATAGAACGAAAGAGCTTTCACCTGTTAATCCAGGCAGATCAAAGCCACAACAGACTTAGCTGCAGGAGCCAATTCAAAGAGCTGACAAACTTGCAGGACCAGCATCTGCCTTTTCTAACCTGAAAAGAGGCACTGGACTCCAAATCCCATCGTTCCCACCATTACAATTTGCTTATCTGCAAAAATATTTCCCCCCCCCCCACATTTCCTCCTACACACTATTGCGGAAAAAGGGATGCCACTGCATAAGCCACCCTCTCTAAATGGCCAGGCTTTTTGCACGGCACAGGGTTACATCGCCCTTGCTCCCCTGCCAGTGAGGAGATGGGTGCTGTAGTCCATCCTAGCTGCAGAACCACGGAAAGGGGAAGCCAGCAGGCCCGGACTTCAAAAATTGCACGACACAGAATTACACTTCCCGGCCAAGAAGTGCAAGAAACTGCACTGATTTTGCACGGCGCAAGATTACCCATGCTCCCTGCCCCAGCAAGCGAGAGGGATGGGAGTTGTAGTGCATCCTAGCCGCAGAGCCCCGGGGGGCGGGAAAACCAAGCAGGCCCGGACTTCAAAAATTGCACGACGCAGAATTACACTTCCCGGCCAAGAAGTGAGCAGATGGGAGTTGTAGTTAATGCGTCCTAGCCGCAGAGCCTGGAGCGCGGAAGCCGGCAGGCCCGGATTTCAAAATTGCACGGATTTTTGCACGGCGCGAGATTACCCATGCTCCCCGCCCCAGCAAACGAGAGGGATGGGAGTTGTAGTGCGCCCTAAGCCGCAGAGCTTGCAGCAGGGAAGCCAGCAGGCCCGATCTTCAAAATTTTGCACGACGCCAAGATTACACTTGCTCCCCGCTCCAGCAAACGAGAGGGATGGGAGTTGTAATGCATCCTAGCCGCGGGGGGGGGGGGGGGGGGAAGCCAAGCAGGCCCGGACTTGGAAGACTTTGCAGCTACGGGATTCCTCTCCTCTCAAGAACAGGACGGGGGAAACACCGCCGGCTCTGCCTTGCTTTTCGCCCCTTTGCAGCTCTCTCTCTCTCTTTTTTTTTTTTGCAAAAGCAGCTCACCTAACTGGCGCGCGCGCTTCGACCCGGGCCACGCGCCACTCGTTGGTCCAGCTCCAGCAAAGGAGCCCCACCGCCACTCTCTCTCCCCCCTCCCTCCCCCTTTCCCACCACTTACACAGGGCAGATTAAAACAGCACAGGAAGGTGCATCGAGTATTTAAATCCCCCCCTAAACCCCTCTCTCTTTCTCTCCAAGGGCCGGGCCTCTCTAGCAAGTAGCCTCTCTCGCTCTCTTTAACCCACTGAGTACCTCGCTCTGCTGAGCCCTTTCCTGAAATCCAGGCGCAAGGAAGAGGCTTTCTCTTGCGCTGGGATGCAGGAGGTTTCCTTGGATAGGAGAGGAGAGGAGAAGGATTGGGAGTAGAGTAGAGTAGAGTAGAGTAGAGTAGAGTAGAGTAGAGTAGAGTAGAGTAGAGTAGAGTAGAGTAGAGTAGAGTAGAGTAGAGTAGAGTAGTTGGAAGGGACCTTGGAGGTTTTCTAGTCCAACCCCCTGCTCAGGCAGGAAACCCTATACCAGTGATGGCTAACCTTTTTGTCATCGTGTGCCAGGAGTGGGGGGCTGGAGAGGCGTGCGTGCAAGTGCCCACACCCATAATTTTATGCCTCCTGCCCCCATGCATGCACGTGTGACCCACCCCCTCTTGGCACACAATGGCCTGGTAGGCCCATTTTTCTCTCTCACCTGGCTCCAGAGCCTCTCTAGGAGTCTGGGGAGGGCAAAACCTGCCTTCCCCACCCCCACCCCCGAGGCCTGTTTGCAAACTTCTGGTGGGCCCAGAAGGCCTGAAAATCAGCTGGCTGGCATGCACATGCGTGCCAGGGTTGAGCTCGCGTGCCCACTGATATGGCTACGCGTGCCACCTGGGGCACGCATGCCATAGGTTCGCCGTCACGGCCCTACACCATTTCAGACAAATGGTTATCTTCTTAAAAACTTCCAGTGTTGGGGCATTCGCAACTTCTGGAGGCAAGTTGTTCCACTGATTAATTGTTCTAACTGTCAGGAAATTTTTCCTTAGTTCCAGGTGTTTGTATTTTTATTTTTATTTCCTCCTGTTTATCCGGCGGTCGTCTTTCGAGATTGTGACTCTGAAGGATGGGCAGGCTAGCAGAGATGAGCTTTGCGGGACAAGCTTTGACATAGATGGGGGAGGCAGCTGATGTTCCAGCTCCTTGTGGTTCATGAAATCTGGGGTACATTTACACTGTTTTTCAACCTACTGTAGGTAACCTTAAGATGGAGGCACTTCAACTGCCCCCCCCCCCCAACTTCAAGTTGGCTGGCTTGGTGGAGCATTCTGGGAGTTGAAGTCCCCCCATCTTAAAGGAACACCAAGAAGGTGCCATGTGATTTGCAAGCCAAGCCATGCCCATCTTAGATGTGGATCCTTTGCTTTTTGGAGAAAACACAGGTAGACCTTGACAAGAGTTCGTTTAGTGACCATTTGAAATTACAACGGCACTGAAAAAAGTGACATGGCCATTTTTCACACTTGTGACCGTTGCAGCATTCCATATAACGTGAGTTATATTTGGATGCTTGACAACTGGTTCATACTTATGACAGTTGCAGTGTGCCAGGGTCATGTGATCCCCTTTTGTGACCTTCTGAACCAGCAAAGTCAATGGGAAAGCCAGATTCACTTAACAACCGTGCTGCTAATTTAACAACTGCAGTGGTTCACTTAACAGATGCAGCAAGAAAAGTCGTAAAATGGGGCAAAAAACTCACTTAACAAATTTTTCATTTAGCAATATAAATTCTGGGCTCAATTGTGGGGGTAAGTCAAGGAATAACTGCATTGAGAAACACTGGATTAGACTTTAGGCAGGTACCCCAAAACAGCAGGTACTAATAAATGTAGCTGAAACCTTAGTAGTGCGCACCCCCAAGTAACTTTTCATTGAGTTTGCTAAAAGCCATTGAAAACATCACTATCGGCAAAAGTCTTGAGAAAAAAGGAGAATCTGCACTGAATGCTTTTCATGTGATTCCCTATAGCTGCATCTGATACAAGGGCATACGTATAAACAATAACAAATATTTATTTGCTAATCAGCCAGTTATTGCTTACCCCAAATAAGATACGCAGGAAGGGCTGCAGATAAATATGCTCAGAAAGTTCTCCTGAAAAGAAAACAGGATGTGCCACCAAGTTATAAAAGTGTTTATTTGCTTGTCATGTCTTGTGAATATCCTGTGATCCAAGTAAAGTAATTTTCCCTGACGAGGGAATAGCATGATAGCTATGTGCAGACAGGCATAGGCAATGATAGATAGATAGATAGATAGATAGATAGATAGATAGATAGATAGAT
>WNWU01000120.1:572456-592439 GCA_012654045.1 Ptyas mucosa | reverse complement strand
AGATAGATAGATAGATAGATAGATAGATAGATAGATAGATAGATAGACAGACAGACTGACATAGATAGATAGATAGATAGATAGATAGATAGACAGACAGACAAATAGATAGACACATAGATAGATAGGTAGACATAGATAGATAGACAGACAGACAGATAGATGACATAGATGATAGAGAGACAGATAGACAAAGATAGACAGAAAGACAGGCATAGACAATGATAGATAGATATAGAGATAGACAATGATAGAGAGACAGACAGACAATGAAAGAGAGAGAGAGACAAAGATATAGATGATAGATAGATAATAGAGATGATAGAGATAGATATACAGACAATGATAGACATAGATAGATCGATAGACAGACAGACAAGGACAGATGATATAGATGATAGATAGATAAATAGATAGATGATAGATAGATATAAGAGATAGATACATTAGATAGATAGACAGATAGCCCTCAACTTACAAACATTTGTTTAGTGACCAATCTTACAACGACATGAAAGAAGTGACTTGTGGCCGTTTTCACACTTACGACCATTGCAGCATCCCCATGGTCACCTGATGAGCACTTGGAAACTGGCATTATTTCATTAAAGTTGCAGTTTCCCAGGGTCATGTGATATTTGTGACCTTCTGTCAAGCCAAGACAACAGGGAAGCCAGATTCCCTTAACAACCTTGCCACTACCTTAACAACTAGCAGCGATTCTCTGTGGCAAGGAAGGTCATCATCCTTCCATACAATCACAGTGTTTCGATCGGTTAAAATCATTTCGTGCTCTCAAAATTTTCAAACTTTCAATTATGACAAATGTTCTTTCCTCTAACAAAAAACAAGTATTTACACATTTTATCCACGTTTCATTTCATAGATAATATTTCATCTCCATTCTTTATTGTCTATCCATTGATAAAATAGCTCCCTTATCAAATAATATTGTTTATCTTCCTGTTCTATTATTTCAAATGTCAATCTACTCCTTTCAGCACAGTCCAACACTTTCTTAATAATCCACCTGGCTCCGCCGGGAAGGGAAGGGCGCCAGGTTGGAGATCATATAGCTAGCATCCTCCACATCCGGCAGCCCAGCCACAACTCCCACCATCCCCGATCGGCCAGCTGGCTGGGGATGCTGGGCTTGGGGATCCCTCCCTCTCCGCTTTGGAGCGCGCGTAAAGGGCTCTCCCGTGCGCCCGCCGGTTGCTTCTCCCTCTCGGTAAGCCGGCGCGGCCAGCAGATGGCTCCGGTTTCTCGGCTGGCCGAGGCCTCCCGAAAAGAAGCTCCTCTTTTCCGCCTCTTTTCCTTCTCCCTCGCTCCCCCGCTCGGCGACCTCGGAGGGGCTGGTCTTCCTCGAGGCCGAGGCTCCGAGATCCGGTCTATGGAGCCGAAGAGTCCGCGCCTTCGGGGGAGGCTTTGACTCCCGGTCTGAACCAAAACGGCCGAGCAAAGACGGGCTTGGCGTCGGGGTGGCGGATGGGACCGTTCAATTGCGATCCCCTCCGGCCTCTATTCTTCGAATTGGAGCAGGGTGGTTGGACTAGAAGACCTCTGAGGTCCCCCTCCAACTCTTGAGATCTTATGATTCTTCCCCTCCATCCACCCAGCCGAGGCATCCTCCATCCTTGAGGGGAGCAGAAAAGAGGTGTCCGAGCTGACAGAAGGTAACCTAACCGACGGCCTTGCTTCTGTTGCATGCACCTCTCTTTCCCACCTGCCTCTTTTTCCAAGAAAAGAATGGATTTTTAAAAATAAATAAAATGAACAAAAGCAGGTCGGGTGGTTAAAAGCCTCCTTCCTCCCAGGGGGAGTTCTGGATGTCGGGAGCTACTTTGGCTGGGGAATTCTGGGAGTTCACACAACTTAAGTTGCCTTAGATGCCCCTGGGGTTCATCTTACACAGGTAGTCCACGACCTGCAACAGTTCACTGAGTGACCGCTTGAAGTTACAGTGTCACTGAAAAAAGTGACTTGCGACCTTATCTTTTTTCATACTTGCGGCCATTGTAGCATCCTCGTGGTCGCGTGATCAAACTCCAATGCTTGGCAACTGGCTCATATTTATGACGGTTGCAGTGTCCCTTTGGTCATAAATTAATGGGGAAGCTAGAATAGGAATAGGAATAGGAATAGGAATAGGAATAGGAATAGGAAAAGGGAATGGAATGGAATGGAATGGAATGGAATGGAATGGAATGGAATGGAATGGAATAATAGGGATAGGAACTTTATTGTCACTTTGAATGTACACTAATCATCATACATTAAAATGAAATTTCGTTGCCTACAGCTCTCAAAGGGTCACCACCTCCAATATACACTACATAAAGATGACAACATAAATAAATAAATAATTATGCATATACCCACATATATGACACAGAAAAACAACACAAGTCTAGTTCGGATGTGTACATGTACATGGCGAGAAAAACGAATCTTGCGAGTTTACCAGACAGATGGCATAGGGATCAAAGCTGTTCGCTTAACAACCGTGTTACCAACTTAACAAGTGCAGTGATTCACTTAACAACTGTGGCAAGAAAGGGCATGAAAAGGGACAAAACAAATGTCTCACTTAACCGAAATTTGGGGCTCAGTTGTGGTTGTAAGGCGAGGACTACCGAAAATAAGACCCTGTCTTAAATTTTTTTGAACCTTGAAATAAGCACTTGGCCTTATTGCCATGCGCTCAAAAGCCCGATTGGGCTTATTATCAGGGGATGTCTTATTTTGGGGGAAACAGGGTACCTGTACAAGCCCCATCATCCCTGCCAGCCTGCCCCATTGCTGCCTTGGAAGTCTAGCACCTTTGGCGTTAGAATCAGAAATCAGACTGGGGGAGCTGATTTCTGAGGCTGTTGGTAGGCTGGACAGAATAGAAACCACGAGAGATTTTTAAAAAGGGCAGGGATGCAGTTGTATACTTCAGTTTGAGGGAAATTGGGGGTGTTTTGCACATGGAAGAAGCCTGAAAAGTCTGGGCAGTCTCAGGAAAAGCAAACTTTTTAGAAGGATGTCATATGTTCCAGAGCAGATCCTCAGAGTCTGGTGCAAATCCCTAAAACCACCAGAAATAGGTGCAAGGGAGGAGACTGGGAACTGGTTTGGTGTTATGGTTAAGGTACTGGGCCACAAATTGGAGAATGTGGTTTCTAGTCCTCCCTGAGGTAGCAAAACTAGCTGATTTTGAATCTGTCACTCTTTCTCAGCCCAGAAAGAGTTTGTTATTATATATATTTGTTTGTGTGCACATACACACACACATACATATATATGTAATATTATTTTGCACAATGCAAAGTGGATAATGCATAATGCTCCCACCTCCTATTTACCCTGTGAGGTAGGTTGGACTCAGAAAGAGTGACAGGCTCAAAATCAGCTGGTTTTGTTACGTGTGTGTTTGTGTGTGTGTGTAAAATGATCAAATGATCATATATATGTACTTGGACTCTCTCCCATCTCCGCACTGCCTTTGTCTGACTCCTTATATCCAGAGGTGGGTTTCAGCAGGTTCTGACCAGTTCTGGAGAACCAGTAACAGAAATTTTGAGTAGTTCGGAGAACCAGTAGTAAAAATTCTGACTGGCCCCGCCCCCATCTATTCTCTGCCTCCCGAGTCCCAGCTGATCGGGAGGGAATGGGGATTTTGCAGTATCCTTCCCCTGCCACGCCCGCCAAGCCACGCCCGCCAAGCCACGCCCACAGAACCAGTAGTAAAAAAAATTGAAACCCACCACTGCTTATATCTCAGATATTCAACCACACATTTTAGTAATGCGCTGTCCATAATTCATAGTAGAATTAGAAGGATTTCTTTTTAAAAAGCAACCTGTTTGGAAGAGTTTGGGTTGCTGTCTTTGCATAGTGAACAGATAGGGAGAAAAAGATAATTACACTGAAAGTGAACAATGATATAACTCCAGAATTACATAAAATCTTTTTCTGGATTTGCACAATACATTGAACTAAGCAAATGGGACAGGTTTGCAAAAGCAGACTCTGAGAAATGTAATCCAGATAGAAACTAACCAAACAGAACACGTTTGTATAAATGCAGACAGCATTCTTAAAGTGGCAGAGTGAAGCATGTGGTTTCAGGCCAGTCATAGAATGAGGGTTAGCGTCAAACTGTAAACTGTGTGTCAGTCCTTCAAGGTAGGCCAGATCAGGAAAGAGACATCACTGGAAATAGTTTGCAGTATTGATCTAAGCCAATGATGGCTAACCTTTTCCGGACTGAGTGCCCAAAGCGCATGGCCAAACCCCCAGAATGCCCCACGCATGTGCCCCGCCCCCCACGTGCATGCATGCATGACCCCCACATGTGCTGTACCCCCGTGCATGCATGTGCGGCCCCCCACATGCGTCCCATCTCCATGCGTCCCACACACATGCGCCCCATCTCCCCACTTATGCGTGTGAGGCCCCTCATTTGCGTCCCGTTCCCTGCGCATGTGCGCACAGGCCTCCCGCATGCACCTTGCCCCCCCCACCACCACATGTGAGGCAGAGACCCAAAGACCAGCTGGCCGGCAGGAGGCACACGCGCATGCACAGCACAACTGAACTGGGGCGACAGCTCGTGTGCCCCCTCTGGCACGCATGTCATAGGTTCGCCATCATGGATCTAAGCAGTGTTTGTCAACCTCAGCAGCTTTAATATGCGTGGACTTCAATTCCCAGAATTCCCCAGCCAGCATGCTGCTTGGGGAATTCTGGGAGTTGAAGTCCACTTGTCTTAAAGTCGCCAAGTTTGGGAAACACTGATTTAGAAAGTTACCATTTCCCTACCCCTGATATGGCTCCAGGTATATAAGTAGTCCTTGACTTACAACCAATTTTTTTGTTGCTAAGTGAGACATTCGTTAAATGAGTTTTACCCCATTTTATGAACTCTCTTGCCATAGTTGTTCAGTAAATCACTGCAAGTTGTTAAGTTAGTAACACGGTTGTTAAGTGAATCTGGCTTCCCCATTGACTTTGCTTGTCAGAAGGTCACAAAAAGTGATCACATGATCCCAGACATTGCAACGGTCATAAATATGAGTCAGTTGCCAAGTATTTGAATTTTGATCACATGACCATGGGGATGCCGCAACAGTCTTAAGTATGAAAAATGGTCGTAAGTCACTTTTTTCAATGCCGTTATAACTTCGAAAGGTCACTAAACGAACTGCTGTTAGTCAAGAACTACCTGTACTTCATTGTCCTATTCCTAATTTTATAAAATGAATAGAGTTTATCCCGGCTGCTTTCTGATTTCCTACATTTTTCCCACCAACTTCTACGTCAGCAGATTTTTAAGCCTGGTTAAAGACTTTTTTCTTCCTCCTTGCAATTGCAATAGGAGCAATTCAAGAATGGCGGGGCCGAACCTTCTCTGAGTCAGATCGTCTTTCTATGTTAGTGCGGGTGCATCTAGCCGAAAAGAGCAACGGGTTTTTCAAAGAATAGCACCCCTTCTGACCTCCCCTTTTCTCCCTGACAGATTTGGCAAAATGATGTGTGTGTTTGTCTTTGGAACCTTCCCTCCTCCGCGAGGAACAGAGATGGTGACGACGGAACCTTTTCAGGTAGCAGAAGGGTTGGGGGAAGGAAAATAATGTCGCACTTAACAAAATGAAGTCCGCAAGGGAAATCATTACCCCACTCTTTTCTGTCCTCCTTGCAGGCACCGCCGTTCTCATTTGAAGAGGTAGCTGTGTACTTTACAGAGGTAGAATGGCCACTCCTGGACGCAGAGCAGAGGGACCTGTACTGGGATGTCATGCAAGAAAACTACGAGACTGTGGCTTCACTGGGTAAAAACTCCATTCCCCCCCACCCCCCACTTTACGTAGTGGGGTGCAAATGGGAACTGCAGAAAAATGATGGGTGTAAAGCAGTGGTGAAATCTAAAATTTGTTACTACCGGTTCTGTGGGGGGTGGCTGGGGGGGGGGCGTAATGTGACTGGATGGGCGTGGACAAGGTTTTTTTTTTACTTTTAAAACCATTTTTTCTACAACCTCTTCGGCAAGGAGGTTGTAAAAAAAATGCTTTCAAAAGGCTCTGACGATCCCAGCTGAGTTGCCTGATCAACAGAGGCTTTTTTTCTTTTAAATGCCTCTGCCGATCAGGCAACTCAGCTTGGAACGTCAGAGGCTTTTAAAAGAAAAAAAGCCTCTGATGATCAGGCGGCTCAGCTGGGATCATCAGAGCCTTTTGAAAGCATTTTTTCCACAACCTCTGAAGAGGTTGTAGAAAAAATGCTTTTAAAAGCCTTTGACGATCCCAGCTGAGCCGCCCGATCATCAGAGGCTTTTTTTTTTACTTTTAAAAGCATTTTTGCGGCCGAAGAGGTTGTAGAAAAAATGCTTTTAAAAGAAAAAAAAAGCCTCTGATGATTGTGCGGCTCAGCTGGGCATGGGGGGGGGGGGCAGGAATTTTTGCTACCGGTTCTCCGAACCACCCACCTCCATCGCTACCGGATCAGGTGATCTGGTCCGAACCAGGAACATTTCACCCCTGGTGTAAAGCAATCTTGCTATCTTTATAGATAGTCTTGACTTAAGTCGCTCACTACCACTTTATAAAGCCTTAATAAGGCCACACTTGGAATACTGCAACCAGGTTGGGTCACCACATTAGAAAAAAGATATTGAGATTTTGGAAAAAAGTGCAGAAAAGAGCAACTAAGATGGTGAAAGGCCTGGAGACTAAAACATACGAAAAAGAGTTGCAGGAGAATGGGTATGGCTAGTCTAGACAAAAGAAGGACTGAAGGGACATGATAGCAGTATTCCAGTATTTGAGGGGCTGCCACAAAGAGGAGCGGGTCAATTTTTTTAGAATACCCTGTTTCCCTGAAAATAAGACATCCCCTGATAATAAGCCCAATCGGGCTTTTGAGGGCATGCGCTAAAATAAGCCTCCCACTGAAAATAAGCCCCCCCCCAAATATTTAGACATAGAGCTGGAAATCAGGTAAGATGGCAAGAGGAGCCCCATCTTGCTCCACGCGCCCCAAAATAATAAGACCACCCCGTAAATAAGGCCAAGCGCTTATTTCGGGGTTCAAAAAAATATAAGATGGTCTTATTTTCGGGGAAATACAGTATTAGAATAATAGAGTTGGAACTTGGAAGGGACCTTGGAGGTCTTCTAGTCCAACCCCCTGCTTAAGCAGGAAAGCCTACACAACTTCAGACAAATGGTTATCCAATCTCTTCTTTAAAACTTCCAATGTTGGAGAATTCACAACTTCTGGTGGCAAGTTGTTCCACTGATTAATTGTTCTGTTAGGAAAGTTCTCCTTAGTTCTAAGTTGCTTCTCTCCTTGATTAGTTTCCACTCATTGCTTCTTGGCCTACCCTCAGGTGCTTTGGAGAAGAGCTTGACTCCCTCTTCTTTCTGGCAGCCCCTGAGATATTGGAACACTGCTATCATGTCTCCCCTTCTTTTCATAAGACTAGACATACCCAGTTCTTGCAACTGTTCTTCACATGTTTTAGCCTCCGGTCCCCTGATCGTCTTTGTTGCTCTTCTCTGCACTCTTTCTAGAGTCTCAACATCTTTTTTACATTGTGGCCACCAAAAATTGCTTCTTGTTCTACCCTCAGGTGCTTTGGAGAGTAAGGTGCTTTGGCTAATTTATTTTCCAAAGCACCAGAAAGCAAGACAAGAAACAATGGATGGAAACTAATCATGGAGAGAAGCAGTCTGGAATTAAAGAATTAAATTAACTTCCTAACAGCGAGGACAATTAACTAGTGGAATAGTTTGCCTTCATAAATTCTGGGTGCTTCATCACTGGAGGTTTTTAAGAAGAGGCTGGACAGCCACTTGTCTGAAATGGTATAGGGCCGTGATGGCGAACCTATGGCACGGGTGCCACAGGTGGCACGCGGAGCCATATCGGTGGGCACGCGAGCTCAGCTCTGGCACACATGCGTATACCAACCAGCTGATTTTCAGGCCTTCTGGGCCCACCAGAAGTCAGAAAACACACTGTTACCGGCCTCTGGAGGGCCTCTGGTGGGGTGGGGAAGGCCGTTTTTGCCCTCCCCAGGCTCCTAGAAAGGCTCTGGAGCCTGTGGAGAGCAAAAAACGGGCCCACTGTGCCATTGTGTGCCAAAAGCGGGGGTGGCAGGTCACATAGAATTATGGATGTGGGCACGCGTGCGTGTGACCCCCCCGCGCTCCCCCCGCTTTTGGCACGCGATGGCAAAAAGGTTAGCCATCACTGGTATAGGGTCTCCTGCTTGAGCACAGGGCTGGATTAGAAGATCTCCAAGGTCCCTTCCAGCTCTATTCTGATTGACTGACTATACAGCTGTGGGCTATGCTGTCTCTTATCTGTTCATTTCCTGAGACTTGCGGGCTCCCCTTAGGCATGCAAGCTGCAGCTGGGTGACCTTGGCCCAGTCACTCTCTCTCAACCCAACCTACCTCACAGGGTTGTTGTTGGCAGGAAAATAGGAGGAGGAAGGAGTTTTAGGTACATTAGCCACTTTGAGATTGGATGATGATAATGAGAGAGGGGGTGAGAGGGAGGGAGGGGGAGAGAGAGAGAGAGAGATTTTAAAAGGTCTCCTGTTTTAAAAGGGATTTTAAAAATCCAATATAGGTAGTCCTTGATGTATGACCACAACTGAGCCAAACGTTTCAGTTGCTAAACAGGTTACTTGTTTAAGTGAGTTTTGCCCCATTTTATAATCTTTCTTGCTACAGCTGTTCAGTGAGTCACTGCAGGTGTTAAGTTAGTAATGCCTTTGTTAAGTGAATCTGCCTTCCCCATTGACTTTGCTTGTCAGAAGGCTGGAAAATTTATTTATTTATTTATTAGTCATATTTCTATGCCGCCCACTCTCCGAGGACTCTGGGCGGCTTACACCAAAGACAGTATACTAAATAGCATATTGCCCCAACAATCTGGGTCCCCACCTCGGAAGGATGGAAGGCTGAGTCAACCTTGAGCCGGTGAGATTTGATCCGCTGATCTGCTGAAGTAGCAGTCAGCTGAAGTAGCTGCAGTACTGCACTCTAACCACTGCGCCACCTTGGCTCAAGGTGGGAATCACGTGACACCCCTCTCCCCAAAGGTACTGCAACCTTCATAAAGGTGAGCCCATTGCCAAGCATCCGGATTTTGATCGCGTGACCATGGGGCTATTGCAATGGTTGTAAGTGTGGAAAAAGGTCATAAGTCCCTTTTTTCAGTGCCGTTCTAACTTCAAACGTTCACTAAACAAATGATTATAACTCAAGGACCGCCTGTAGTCATCTCTGGCTTGGGGCTCCTCAAGATTCAACCATTTTTAAAAAAATACAAAATTCTCTTTCTTTTGCGGGGTGACCACAGTTGCCTGAAACTGGCAAGCATTTCCTACGTTGGTAGCCTCAATCCAAAGAACATTTCATTTTGCATTATTTTTAGAAATCTAACTCTTTAAACGTTCTTACCCTTTGGGACATTTGCTGCTCTTGGTGTCGGGTTGTGGGCTGCCACGCATTTAACCGACGTTGTCATTTTCTCCCTCTTTCGTGTACGCTTGTGTGTTTTGTGCACGCAATGCAGCTGTCGCAATCCCCAAGCCTGAGCTGATCTGTCGTCTGGAACGAGGAGAAGAGCCATGGGTCCCTGCCCAGGCAGCTTCAGAGGAGAAAAAAATCCCCCTCAACCTTTATGAAGGTGAGAGAAAAAGAGAGCGAAGCAGCGATGAGCTAAATGGCCACAGTCCAGTGGTGGGTTGCCCCCGGTTCGCACCGGTTCCATAGAACCCCGCCCACTGACCCTGACGTCATGAAAACGCTTCTGCGCTTGCGCAGAAGAGCGCGCTCATTTCACTCACCCGCACATGCAGCCCCGTTGCAAACCGGTAGTAAAGGTAAGTAGAACCCACTCCTGCCACAGGCCAATCTTCTGTTGTCTTGATGTTCCACCAACAGCCGCGACGGACATCTTTGGAGGCCGATTGAGCTGTTTGTGGTAGCAGCCCATACACAACTGAAATGAGCTAACTAAGCTCTTGTATATGAAGCTGGCTTGCTGGTCTCTGATTGGTCCATATCTCAGAAGTCCAAGAAAACCGATTCCTGATTGGTTCCTTGTCTCCAATTTGATCCATTGTTGATGGTCTCTTTTGCACCGTATGTAGATATTGTTTATGTCTATGTGTCTGTCGATGGCCAATTTGTCAGAGTGCCAGCCTTTCAGGAATCCATCCACGTGTGTATCCATCAACACCGACTAGTAGTTAGAAGACATGATGAAAACTCTTTAATTTCACAACATACGGACAGACTTAATCATAGTTTCATATGGGAAACTGTTGAAATCATCCTAGAACAAACCAAGTTCCAAAAACTCTGGACTATTCCTGGAAGTTTGGCACTCTGACAAATTGGCCCTCAATAGACACATAGACATAAACAACATTTACAGACTGTGCAAAAGAGATAATCAATGAACAAAAAAGGGAACAAAAGCTTCAGACCAACAATCAAGAAGTAAACACTACCCCAATCAAGGAACTGCCAAACAAGCTAACAGTAAACAGCCCAACCAAAGAACCTCCAAGGCCACCCCCACCAACACTGACAGGGCAAGCCACTAGAAAAGAAACAGAGCAAACCCCACTCCCTACTAGCACTAATGATGTTGCCTAGTTTGGGTAATGAAACATCTGCAAGAAAACAACCAAGCTCAGAGAGCATCAAGGACCCCTCAGATCTGACTGTCTTTTCCCTATCCTCCTTTATCACTTGTTCAGGGATGTCCACAAAAATGTGTGCATGTGGGGGGAAAAAACCAAGATGGCAGCCAAAGCTATGTGATCAAAGACCTCTGCGTTTTGTAATTCAGAGATGGTACCCCAAAACTACACACTATTGAGCCTAATTACTCTAGATTTGTGAAGCAGAGAGAGAATTCTTTTCCCCTACTTGTCCCTTAGCTCCAGGGGTGGGCTGCTGGGGGTTCGCAGGGGTTCGGGAGAACCTCTAGCTAAGATTCTGTGCAGTTTGGAGAATCCCCAAATCCCACTCCTGGCTAGCCCCGCCCCCTCGTCGCCCCCCTCCCAGGAGTCCCCACGTGGCCTGTTTTGGATGCAGATAAGTGCAGGGTGCATGCAGAGGCTCGGGGAGGGCAAAAAATGGACCTACCAGAAGTTCAGGAAAAGGGCCTCTGGAGCCTGGGGAGGGCAAAAATGCCCCCCTCCGGCCATGGTGCAGGAGGCTGACTAGGCCACACCCAGCCAGCAACCGTCCAGAGAACCCCTTGCTACAATTTTTGAAGCCCACCCCGGCTTAGCTCATCCCTTTTCTTTTTCTCAGGAAACAACTTTGCTTTGGCTTCTCCCACTATGCCAGCAAGCGAGGTGATCGTGAGGGAGATCAAGGAAGAGATCGCAGAACCTGAAATCTTGGGTCCGCAAGATCCCCCGTGGGCTTTGCTGAGGGCACCCCCAGAGAACCCTTCCTTAGCGTCAGAGGCCCGATGTGGCCTGCAGAGACAGTGGGAGCTGCAGGCCGGGCACATCTGGAGGGAGCCGTCCAGGCACATAAGGGCAGCCAATTCCAAGCGCTCCATGTTCCACGTGGGCCGGAAGAAGCTCATGTGCCCGGAATGCGACCGGTGGTTTCACTGCAAGTCGGAATTCTTGCTGCACTGGCGAACCCACACGGGGGAGAAGCCCTACGAGTGCCTGGCCTGCGGGAAGCGCTTCATCCAGAGCTCTCACCTAAGTGCCCACCGGCGCATCCACACGGGCGAGAAGCCCTACGAGTGCCCCAGGTGTGGGCGGAGCTTCAACCGGCGCTCCACCCTGACGGAGCACCTGAGGATCCACACCGGGGAGAAGCCGTACAAGTGCCTCCAGTGCGGGGAGAGCTTCCGCTGGAGGCCCTACCTGACCAAGCACCAGAGGGTCCATCTGGGCAACGCTGCCTACAGAGGCCTCAACAACAGAGAAGCCATCTTTGATGTCTCGTCCCTCCCTAAGCCTCTGGGAAGACTAGCAGGCAAGTCAGATTTTATTCTCTGCTTTTATAGATTTTTTTTTAAATTTGATTTATATGCCGCCCTTCTCCGGAGACTCAGGGCGGCTTACAATGCGCTAAGCAATAGCCTTCATACTTTTGTATATTTATACAAAGTCAGCTTATTGCCCCCACAAACTGTTGTTGTTGCTGTTCAGTCGCTAAATTGTGTCCGGCTCTTCTCAACCCCATGGACCATAACTTGCCAGCCCCCCGCCCTCCACAGTCTCCTGGAGTCTGCCCAAATTTAGGTTCATCGTGTTGATGACACTATCTAACATCTTTATTTTTTTAATTATTATTAATTTATTTATTTATATATGCCGCCCTTCTCCGGAGACTCAGGGCGGCTTACAATGTGTTAAGCAATAGCCTTCATACTTTTTGTATATTTTATACAAAGCCAGCTTATTGCCCCCACAAACCGGGTCCTCATTTTACCCACCTTAGAAAGGATGGAAGGCTGAGTCAACCTTGAGCCCGGTGAGATTAGAACTCGCAGTAATTGCAGGCAGCTGGATGTTAAATGCTGCCTTAGTAGGAGGCAGCATTAGCCTGCTACGCCACTCAGGCTCCTGCTAATATGGCTCATGCTGCAATCAGAGCTATTTCAGATATATTTCTGACCATGCTAACTGCTTCCAGCTTATCCAGATTGGCTCCCTTATGATTACACGGCATCTGAACACTTTCATCAACCTATGAAAGGTATGGAGAAGTATTGGGACAAGGATGAACCGTGTATTAACCCAGTAGAAAATTTGTAAGAACTAAAAGCGAGTGCTTTTACGCAAAACAAACCTTGCTTACACTTAACAAGGGAGTTGCCAGCTTGGGTGACAATTGAAAATAGGCAAAAATCAGGATGAAAAATCAGATAAAAACTTGGTTTCCTTAACATATTCCTAACTGAAACATTAGTTAAAAGTTGCCTTCTTTTACTTTCAAAACTCAAATCTCATCCTCTGCCGTCCGCTTCTCCTTGTGCCTTCAATTTTTCCCAACATCAGGGACTTATTTGAAGTAAGTCATTGAAATAAGTCCTCCCTCCTCATTAGGTGGCCAAAGCATTTGAGCTTCAGGCTTCATTATCTGTCCTCCTAAACAACATTCAGGGTTGATTTCCTTTAGAATGGATTGATTTGATCTCCTTGCAGTCCAAGGGAGCTTTGGTGGCGCAGCAGACTAAAGTGCTGTTAATTAGCACCAGCTGCCTGCAATTACTGCAAGTTCGAATCTCACCAGGCTCAAGGTTGACTCAGCCTGCCATCCTTTCGAAGTAGGTAAAATGAGGACCCGGATTGTGGGGGCAATAAGCTGACTTTGTATAAAAAAGAACACCACTTAGGGGAGGCCGAAAGCCCTACTAAGCAGGTATATACAAAAGTATGAAGGCTATTGCTTAACACATTGTAAGCCGCCCTGAGTCTCCGGAGAAGGGCGGCATATAAATTGAACCAATAAATAAATAAACAATAAATAAAGGACTCTCAAGAGCCTTCTCCAGCACCACAATTCGAAAGCAATAGGTAGATTATTAGACCTTTCTTAGGGCCTGCCACAAAGAAGAGGGAGTCAAGCTATTCTCCAAAGCACCTGAAGGCAGGACAAGAAGCAACGGATGGAAAGTAATCAAGGAGAGAAGCAGCCTAGAACTAAGGATCTATGGAGATTCTCAGTCATCCAGCACATGGTTTTGTCCCAAAGGTGCTGTTTTTCAAGAGGCAACTGGACTTTCTGTTTTTTCTTTGAAGACGTTTCGCTTCTCATCCAAAAGAAGCTTCTTCAGCTCTGACTGGATGGTGGGGAATGGAAGGATTTATATTCCTTCCTTGCAGACAGCTGGTCATTTGCATCCTTTTAGAGAGTCGTTGTGGCCACCCGGAGGTGTCCTCGGGGACCCCCGAGTGGTGCAAATCGGTGTGGAGCCTTCTTGAAACTGTTGAAAGGACTGTGTTGTAGACTGGAGATAGATGATGTCATATCCCTCCCCCTCTGTTGAGAGAGGGCTGTTTAATTTTGACATAGACGGACTCTTTGACCCCTCTTTAAAACCAGCAGTCCTCTCTGTCCAAAATGTGGACTTTGCTGACTTGAAAAGAGTGACCTGTGTCTTTTAAATGCAGACGCACTGCTGAATCTTCTCCTGATGGTTTGTTCTCCTGTTATCTCAATTGTTTGTCCCAAAACTGTTATCCCAACATTGCCCTCTTCTGGACAGATAGCTCTGATGTTATTCTGGGATCTGTTGGAGCCACTCTCCCAGTTTAGGAGTCACTGTCCCAATTGCTCCTGCCACTACTGAGACCACCTTGGCCTTTACTTTCCACATCCTCTCTAGTTCCTCCTTCAGGCTCTGGTACAACCTCTCATGCTCCTTCACCCTGATATTGCTGTCCCTTGACACCATTACATCTATCATAACCTCCGTCTTCTGTTCCTTGTCTACTACCCCGATGACAGATTGATTGGTTTGTATCTGCTTGTCCATCTGGATCTCGAAGTCCCACAGGATCTTGGCAGTGTTATTCTCCATGACCTTCTATAGAAACTCCCATCTGGATTTGGGAGGATCTAGCGCCCATGCACTGCGCAGATGTTCCTGTACACAAGTGTGCATTGGCCAAGTGTGATTGGATACGCAAGGAATTTGTCTCCGGTGCATAAGCTCTCAGCGTACAATGCCAGCTACCTGGTTGTGCCATTCAGTATGTGTGTGTGTGAATAAAATAATGAAATGAAATGAAATATATAATAAAATAATATAAATATAATATAAATATATAAATATAATAAAATTAAAACTAAAATAAATACAATAAAAATAAATACAATAAAAATAAATACAATAAAATAAATACAATAAAAATAAATAAAATAAAATAAAATATAAATATAAATAAAATACATAAGATAAATAAAATATCATAAAATAGAATAATAAAATAAAATATATAATATAATATATAAATATAAATATAATAAAATTAAAACTAAAATAAATACAATAAAAATAAATACAATAAAATAAAATATAAATATAAATATAAATGAAATACATAAGAAAAAATATCATAAAATAAAATAATAAAATATATAATTTAATATAATATAATAATATAATATAAATACAATAAAAATAAATACAATAAAATATAATGTAATATAAATATAAATATAAATAAAATACATAAGATAAATAAAATATCATAAAATAAAATATATAATATAATATATAAATATAATAAAATTAAAAATAAAATAAATGCAATAAAAATAAATACAACAAAATAAAAGATAAAGAAATAAAATACATAAGATAAATAAAATATCATAAAATATAATAATAAAATAAAATATATAATTTAATTTAATATAATTTAATATAAATAAATACAATAAAATAAAATATAACATAAATATAAATAAAATACATAAGATAAATAAAATATCATAAAATAAAATAATAAAATAAAATGGAAATATAAAAACAAAAGAAAACCAATCAAAATAGGTAAACTATACTTCTCTAGATACATAAAAAGAGTTAAAGGAAAAACAAGACCCTTGGGGTAGGAATAGAAACCTTGTAATATAAATACATGTAAATCAGCTTCTGTCTCCGCCTTGCTCTTCCCCTCTCCTCCAGCAGGTGACGCGATTGAGAGTGGCGCCCCAGAAGCCGAGTCCCTACGTCCTGCCTCTATCTTGTCGAAACCGTGCAGTGGGGTGAAGCCCAACCCTGAGATCTGTGGGCTCAGGCAAGGCTCAGGTGGGCAGCCGCTCAGGTGGCCCATAAAGACTGAATCGGAGCCGCTCCCTGGTGGGAACGACGTCACCGACATCAGCCAAATCAAGATCGTTCAGGTCGAGAAGAAGCACGTGTGCCACGACTGTGGGAAAGCCTTCCAGTATAAATTCGAGTTGGTGAAGCACCGCCGGACCCACACAGGGGAGAAGCCTTTCGAGTGCCTGGCCTGTGGGAAGCGGTTCTTCCAGAGCACGCACCTCAACGCCCACCTGCGCATCCACACGGGCGAGAAGCCCTACGAGTGCCCCAGGTGTGGGCGGAGCTTCAACCGGCGCTCCACCCTGACGGAGCACCTGAGGATCCACACCGGGGAGAAGCCGTACAAGTGCCTCCAGTGCGGGGAGAGCTTCCGCTGGAGGCCCTACCTGACCAAGCACCAGAGGGTCCACCTGGGAGAGGACACCTACAGATACTTCGACAGCAGGGACAGCCTTTATGACAGCTCTTCCTTCCCAGAGCATCAGGAGGAGAACCAAGCAGGTAAGCAGGTGTTAGTCCAAGGATATCAAACTCAAGGCCCACGGGATGGATCCGGCCAGTGGGGTGCTTAAATCCGGCCAATAGGGCAGCCTGGAAATATCAACGGATGGGCCCACAGTGCCCCTGCCAGCCAAAACAGCCTCGGGAGGCCTATGTGTGGCCTGGTTTTGGCCAGCAGAGTGCTGCTGGAGGCCAGGGAGGCTGAAAACAGGCTGCGGGAGAGCCTCGGGAGGCCTTTTTGCGGCCCATTTTTGGCTGGCAGAATGTTGCTGGAGGCCGGGGAGGCTGAAAACAGGCCAAGGAGGAGCCTTGGGAGCACACAATCCATTTTTGGCTGGCAGAGTGCTGCTGGATGCCAGGAAGGGTGAAAATGAGGCACAGGGGGAGGGGGGTGTTTGCACTCCCCCCGCGTCCCGTTTTGGCCGGTAAAGTGCTGCAGGAGGCATCCATCCCGTCTCCCCCCCCCACTCTCTGCCCCCTCCACCGGCCCATGGAGAACTACCATGCTGATCTGGCCCGCAAAGAAGTCCAGTTTGACACCCGTGTGTTAGTCCTTCAAGGTAGCTATTGGTCTTCCCAGCTAAATTTTGAGATACTAGTTTTTTAATTGTATAATAGGTTTTAGTTGGAAGGTTTTTAAATTTTCGGCCAAAGTGTATAATTCTTTTAAATTTCTTTTGAATTTTGTATTGGAATGTTTTTACTTGGCTGTGCACCGCCCTGAGTCCGGCAGGAGAAGGGCGGTATATTAATTTAATTTAATTTAATTTAATTTAACTTAACTTAACTTAACTTAACTTAACTTAACTTAACTTAACTTAACTTAACTTAACTTAATTTAATTTAATTTAATTTAATTTAATTTAATTTAATTTAGCCATGGTGGCTCAGGAATTCTGGGAGTTGAAGTCCACTGGTTGTAAAAGAGCCACATTTGCCCACCCCTGTCCTAGGCAACATCTCTTCTCCATTTTCCTCAAAGTCACCATTACATCAGTCCAGATAGAAAGCACGACTTTAAGTACAGTAGTCCTCGACTTACCACAGTTCATTTAGTGACCATTCAAAGATACAACGGCACTAAAAAAAAATGTGACTTATGACCATTTTTCAGGCTTATGACCTTTGCAGCATTTCCATGGTGACATGATTAAAATTCAGGCGCTTGGCAACTGACTCATATTTATGACAGTTGAAATGTCCCGGGATCATGTGATTGCCTCTTGCGACATGACAAGCAAAGTCAATGGGGAAGCCAGACTCACTTAACAACTGTGTTCCTAACTTAACAACTGCAGTGAGTCACTTAACAACTGCCACAAGAAAGGTCATAAAATGGGGGGGAACTGTCTTAGCAACGCAAATTTTGGACTCGGTTGTGGTCCAAAAGTGGAGGACTACCCGTACCAGATTACAGGCTGTACTTCTTAGAATCTTGTGAGTTATTACTCTTTTCCTTTCTGCATTCAGAAGGTCCCGAGTTCAAATCCCTAACATCCCTAATTTCAAGGATCTTCACACCTGTTGTATTCGCAAACTTGTGGTAATTCTGATGCTCCCAGCTTCCCCACAGCAAAACAGCAGTCATTCCTGTTCCCTCTGTTTTGTTTTTGTTTTGTTTTGTTTTGTTTTTGTGACTACCTGACCACAGGTGTCAAACTTGATTTTATTGAGGGCCGCATCCGGGTTGTGTCTGACCTCGGGGGCCAGGATGGGTGTGGCCAGCTTGACGTCACTCATGTCAGAGCTGTCTGTGGCAGCTCTACCAGCGAAAACGGGCTCCAGAGCTCCATTTTCAGCTGCGACGGCCTCCTGCCGCCCTCTGCCAGTGAAAATGGAGCGCGCCCCCCCTCCCCCGAGCTCTGTTTTCATTGGCAGGAGGCCATCGCAGCTGAAAACAGAGCCTGGGAGGGCTGCACACGGCCGTCCCGAGCTCCATTTTCACTGGCGGGTCGGTCCTTTGCTGTTCCTAGGATGGTCCCGTGAGCCAGATCTAAGCACCCCCCAGGCAGGATCCGGCCCCCGGGCCTTGAGTTTGACACCCCTGCTCTAGGAGTTACACAAGAAACGTATGTGCTGTGGAGTGCTTCTCTGAGCTTGGTTGTTTACTGGCAGATATTTCATCACCTGACCGGATAGCATCATCAGTGCCAGGGAGTATGGGGTTTAGTTTATATACTTGCCCTACCAGTATTTGTTTTCTGCTTGGTACTTCCTTGATTAGGGTATTGTTTTCTGCTGAATTGTTTGTCTTATATACTTTTGTGCTTTACCATTGTTTACTTGAATATTAGTTTCAAAAAGAAACCATATATGAGTCTTAACCTTGTTCTGTGTTCTTAGGAAAACCTTGCTGAAACATTAACCAAAGGCTCTTAGGTGAATTATAAGATTCAGATTATTAAGATTCAAGGGTTTGATTTTCATCTGCACCATTCTTCATCCCGTTGTCTGTCCAACGTCTGAACTTAAAAGAGTATCCAAAATGCTCGACCATTTTTGGTCCAAAACATCTGGAGGATATCAAACGCAGCATGATAAACAATGTACAAATAATAAAATCATTTATCCCAATGACTGAGCATGACCGATGCAATCATGGAAGAATCTCTCTCCCCTGCCAAACCCACAAGTGAGTTTTGTGAGTGTTTTGCGAGGATAATAAAACTGTGTGGAGGAAACTGGAAAACTGAAGGAAGAGATGAGAAAGAGGATTTCAGGCCATTCGACCTGCTGGAAATCAAGAGCAGCAGCCATTGCACCATTTTCTCCCTTTGTGTCTTTGAAGCACTTCTCTTCTCGCTTTGTTTTTTTTAATTCTGTTTTCCCTCCTCGCCAGAATATTTAACATCCAACCCGGATTTAATCTCCCAACGAGAACCATGGTGGCTCCAGCGCTCGGAGGAAAGGGAAAACCGAGAGAGTCGGAGCCGAGGCAAGGGACAAGTTGAATCATCTCAGATCCTATCTGAGGGAGAATCTGAAAACTACAAATTATCCACTGGCCCTGCTCCCCCTTACAATAGGACAGGACCCAAAGATGCTTGTGAGTTGTTCTTTTATCCTTCCAACCAACAGACAGGTCTTAACTGAGCCTGGAATCTGGACTGCTTCACTTTAGGATGGGAAGGGAATCTCCAGAACAAAGTGTCAACATCCAGCTCGAGAATCCAAATAAAAATCCAGGATCTATTTCTGAAAATCTTACTGTTTATTGAATACACAGTGAGGTAATGTCGAGGCAAAACAATACTTTTCTAAGCCAAACCCCCAACCTCTACATGTAGTCCATGTAAACATGTTCCCTTGATTACGGGAACCATCTGCTTCAAATCCACACATGTTATGATGTCCTTGAACAGGTTCCAGGTTCCCATTGGCCTTCAGCAGAATCATAGAAGTTTTGTTTCTCCATCTAACCCAGGGATGTCAAACTCAAGGCCCGCAGGCTGGATCCGACCCATGGGGTACTTAGACCTGGCCCGTGGGGCCGCCTTGGAAACAGCGAAGGACCAACCTGTGGTGTTTCTGCCAGTGAAAATGGAGCTTGGGAAGAAAAGAAAAGGGTAGGGTAGGGTAGGGTAGGGTAGGGTAGGGTAGGGTAGGGTAGAATAGAATAGAATAGAATAGAATAGAATAGAATAGAATAGAATA
>WNWU01000120.1:558925-572446 GCA_012654045.1 Ptyas mucosa | reverse complement strand
ATAGAATAGAATAGAATAGAATAGAATAGAATAGAATAGAATAGAATTCTTTATTGGCCAAGTGTGATTGGACACACAAGGAATTTGTCTTGGTGCATAGGCTCTCAGTGTACATAAAAGAAAAGATACATTCGTCAAGAATCATAAGGTACAACGCTTAATGATAGTCATAGGGTACAAATAAGCAATCAAATCATATTAGGAAACAGTCGATATAAATCGTAAGGATACCAGCAACAAGGCCGTGTGTGGCTCTCCCAGGCTACATTTTTGGCCGCAACAGCCTCCTGCAGCCCTCTGTCAGCAAAAATGGAGCCCGGAGGGGGCGCACATGAACCCCCACCCCTCAAGCTTCATTTATGCTGGCAGAGGGCTGCAGGAGGCTGTTGTGGCCAAAAATGGAGCTCGGGAGCCGGGTTTTGCTGGCAGACACCCCCAACACAAGTGATGTCAAACTGGCCACACCAACTGGCCACGCCTACCCCATCCCCCCCCCCCCGAGATCAAACACAACCCTGATGCAGCCCTCAATGACATCAAGTTTGACAACCCTGATCTAACCCATTCAAAAGCGACACCTCCCCACCCCTTACTCTAATGGCAAGCTGAAATGAACAGGTACGTAGCTGCCAAAGTTTCATCCTTGACACAAAGATAACTACAGATAGTCCTTAGCTTACGACCACAATTGAATCCAAAATTTCAGCTGCTACGCGAGTCTGTTATTCGGTGAGCTTTGCCCCATTTTACGACCTATCTTGCCACAGTTGTTCAGTGAATCCCTGCAATTTTTTCATTAGTAACACGGTTGTTAAATGAATCTGGCTTCCCCATTGCTTCTCAGATGATTGCAAAAGCATGACCCCGGGATACTGCAAACGTCATAAATATGAGTCCGTTGCCAAACATCTGAATTTTGATCACAGGGATGCTGTAACGGTCATAAGTGTGAAAAATGATCATAAGTCACTTTTCTTCAGTGCTGTTTGAACGGTCACTAAAGGAATGGTTGTAAAACGAGGATTATCTGTAAGGTAGTAGCCCAGCTAAATCACACTTTCCGAGCATTAAATAATAAGCATCAGCAACAAGGCTGGTTATCAGACTTTTAGAAAAGACCTCTAGGGTGGGGACTAGGGGTGGGTTCTAAATTTTTTTACTACCGGTTCTGTGGGCGTGGCTTATTTTGTGGGCGTGGCTTGATGGTCATGTGACAATTGTTTAGGATTTAGCAGAGGTACTGGTCTACCAGGCTTTTAACTGCTTGCAGAGCTGTACCGATTTACCCATTTATATTTGCAGGCACTGATCTACTCATGTATTTTTGCAGGCACTGATCTACTCATGTATTTTTGCAGGCACTGGTCTACTTATGTATTTTTGCAGGCACTGGTCTACTTATGTATTTTTGCAGGCACTGGTCTACTCATGTATTTTTGCAGGCACTGGTCTACTTATGTATTTTTGCAGGCACTGATCTACCCATTTATTTTTGCAGGCACTGGTTACTCATTTGTTTTTGGAGGCACCGGTCTACCACAAAACTGCCTTTTACCACTGATCAGCTGTAGGGCGGCCCTTTGAAGCCCTGTGGCAAGAGTTTAAACAGTTTTTTTCCTTATGGCCCATCAACTGGGACTCAGGAGGCAGCAATAGATTGGGGGTGGGGCCAAATAAAAGAAGAATAACGGGGGTGGGGGGTGGGGGGGCAGAACCGGTTCGGTGACATCATATCGTCACTGCTACCGGCTCGGCGGAGCCGGGGCAAACCAGGAGGAACCCACCACTGGTGGGGGACCATCTGGGCCCCCAAGGGAGACATTTTTCTGCAAGTCAGGTGCTGCCACAGAAGGCTCTACAGCAGGGGTGTCAAACTCAAGACCCGTGGGTCAAATCCGGACCTTGGGGTGCTTAAATCTGGCCAATGCGGCCAGCCTGGAAATAGCAAAGGACCAGCCTGCAGTGCCTCTGGCAGCCATTTTGACTGGCGAAGTGCTGCAGGAGGCCGTCCAGGCCAAAACGGGGTGTGGGGAGGCAGCACACGAGGGTCCCCCCCACACCCCATTTTGGCAGGCAGGGTGCTGCAGGAGGCGTCCGTCCGTCTCCTTCCCCACCCCACCCTGTCCAGTCCGCAGAGGAGAACTACAATGGTGATCCGGCCCTCGAAGAAATCCAGTTTGACACCTCTGCTCCACAGGATGACATTGCATAATAGAGAAGACCCATTGCTTGGCCTCTGCTACATTTGGTGAGTTGAGCAGAAACGATGGGAGAAAATCAGTCCTCAACTTACAACAGTTCATTTCGTGACCGTTCGAAGTTACAACGGCACTGGAAACAGTGACTTACAGTATGACCGATTTTCACAGTTACGACCTTTGTAGCATCCCCATGATCACGTGATCAAAAATCCAGATGCTTGGCAACCAGGTTCATTCTTACGACCGTTGTGTCCCAGGGTCACCTTTTGCCATCTTCTGACAAGCAATGGGGAAGCCAGGTTCGCTTAACAACCGGGTTGCTAATTTAACAACCGCAGTGACTCACTTAACAACCGTGGCAAGAAAACTTGCAAAATGGGGCAAAACACACTTAACACATTTCTCACTTAGCAACATAAGTTTTGGGCTCAATTGTGGTCGTAAGTCGAGGACTGCCTGTAATGGACAATCAGTTCTTAGTTGAGACTAGCCATCCATTCAAGGCATTTGAACCTCTGAATGTTCTTTCTTACTAGGTGACGACATGACGGCCGAAGGCCTGGCAGAAAATAAACCACAGAGTGACCTTGTGATAGGAGGAGTCGGTGATGTGTTACCACGCAGCTCTGACAGAGATGCTTCCTTGCAGCCCGGGGTAGTTTTTAAAAGCAGAAACGCTTGAGGAAAAAATGGACTGAATCCGGTTAGTAGGATCAATGGACTTCACTTAAAAACCCAAATCATCCTATTAGGCTTTGTGGCTTTTTTCTCACAAGATGGCGGCCTTCCACCTGGATGGCATTTAATTCTCAGAATTCTCATGAACGGCCTAGCTGGCTGGGGAATTCTGGCAGCCAAATGGATATCCGGGTTGAACAAGTTAGTTTATGGCTGTAGAAACCATCCCAAGGGATTCTGGGACGTTTTGGGTTTTTTTACGAGCTGGAAAGAGAGAAAGGCATGGTTTTGGGATCTACTAAGCCAGTGATGGCTAAACTTGTTGCCATCGCATGCCAAAAGCGAGGGATGTGCGGGGGGGTTACGCACATGTGTGCCCACACCCATAATTCTATGCGCCTCGCCCCCCGTGCATGCGCACATGATCCCCCCGCTCCCCCGCCTTTGGCACGCGATGGCACAGTGGGCCTAGTAGGCCTGTTTTTTGCTCTCCCCAGGCTCCAGAGCCTTTCTAGGAGCCTGGGGAGGACGAAAACGGCCTTCCCCACCCCCCCAGAGGCCGGAAACAGCATGTTTATTGACTTCCGGTGGGCTCAGAAGGCCCGAAAATCAGCTGGCCGGAGCGGAGCTCATGTGCCCACCAATATGGCTCCACGTGCCACCTGTGGCACGCGTGCCATAGGTTCGCCATCACAGTACTAAGCTGTTTTGTCTCTTGCATTGCAAAGTCCTATATTTGCAAGGTGCGTTTAAAAGCTCTATTTGGGCCATAGTTTTTTAAAATGTTGGCGGGAACTCATCTGATTGGATGCTCCTTCATACAAATAAAGATGGAAACACGTAGATGGTTATATGTCTGTGGAGATTCTCAGTCATCCATGTCATGGTTGCCCCAAAGGGGCTTTTTTCAAGAGGCAACTGGACTTTCCGGGTTTTTTCTTTGAAGACATTTTTCGCTTCTCATCCAAGAAGCTTCTTCAGCTCTGACTGGATGGTGGAGAATGGAAGGATTTTTTTTTTAATTTGATTTATATGCCACCCTTCTCCGGAGACTCAGGGCGGCTTTCAATGTGTTAAGCAATAGCCTTCATACTTTTTGTATATTTATACAAAGTCAGCTTATTGCCCCCACAAACTGGGTCCTCAATTTACCTACCTTAGAAAGGATGGAAGGCTGAGTCAACCTTGAGCCTTGGTGAGATTCGAACCTGCAATAATTGCAGGCAGCTGGTGTTAATAACAGGGTGCTTTAGACCACTGTACTATCCAAGGCTCCTCACATCTTCCTCACAGACATCTGGTCATCTGCATCCTTTTATATGCGTTATATCTGTTTATATGCGTTGCATCCTTTTATATGCGCTATATCCGTTGTAGCACTTGGAGCTTTATCTGTGTCCTCAGGGTCACCTGAGTAGTGCTAATGGTTCCTGTAGTCTGCAATTCTCATCCAAGAAGAAGCTTCTTTTGATGAGAAGCGAAACGTCTTTAAAGAAAAAACCAGAAAGCCCAGTTGCCTCTTGAAAAAAAACACCTTTGGGATAGATCAGGAGTCAGCAGCCCGAGGCTCTGGAGCCACATGTGGCTCTTTGATCCCTCTGCTGCGGCTCCCTGTTGCTGGTTGGCTCCACAATTGATAAGGCTTTTGGTTAGGACAGGTAGAAGAAAAAGGAGGAAACTCTATGGTGGGGGAACCGTACTTCCGGTCAGCAGAGGAAAAAGAATGCCGTGCTAGGAGGAGACTATAATGGGGGAACCAGACTTCCGGTCGGCTCCAGAATATAACGGGGGCTTTCTGTTAGGACCTTTGTGGCTCTTTGAGTGTAAGGTTGCCGACCCCTGGAATAGATGGTTCTACTTTAGTCTGGGCAAGTCCAAGGTCAAGATAAGCCTGCACTGAAATGTAGCAATGAGGTAGAGAGCCGGGGTGAGCCATTAATTTTCCTAAGAGTCCATATGAGAAACTGGATAAACATAAGGAATTTTTTTTTAAAAAAAAGTCACTTCTGAAATAAAAAGCAATCCACACAGGCCAAACAGGGACAGCCAAAGAACCAGATGTGGCCCAGGGGGGCTGGTAAAATGCCCAGGTGTGCCCAAGAGAGAGCGGGTTGATTTCACATGACCACATGTCAGGCTCTCAGCAACCAGCCTGCATTTACGTTCACTTGCAGCGTCTTGCAGTCATGTGACCACATTTTGTGACAGCTTAGGGAGCCCTGGTGGCGCGGTGGTTAGAATGCGGTCTGGCAGGCTAACTCTGCCCACTGCCAGCAGTTCGATTCTCACCAGCTCAAGGTTGACTCAGCCTTCTGTCCTTCTGAGATCAGTAAAATGAGGACCCAGATTGTTGGGGGGGAGGGGGGGCAATAGGCTGACTCTATAGGCTCTATAGGCTCAGAGAGGGCTGTAAAGCACTATGGAGCGGTATATAAGTCTAAGTGCTATTACTCTTGAAACAGACGTTTACTTCTGGTTTTTGGCAAAACTCTTCCATAATGAACCATTGGAACATTCACTTAACGACTACTGCCACAAAGCCATAAAATCAGGTCAGTCACGTGGATCACCTATTTTTTTTTTTTGACCATCAACTTTCAATCATGGGATAGAATCAAGATCACATGAAGTATTAATACCACTTTATAATGCCTTGGTAAGGCCACATTTGGAACACTGCATTCAGTTTTGGTCGCCACGATGTAAAAAAGATGTGGAGACTCTAGAAAGAGTGCAGAGAAGAGCATCAAAGATGATTAGGGGACTGGAGGCTAAAACATAGGAAGAACGGTTGCAGGAATTGAATATGTCTAGTTTAATGAAAAGAAGGACTAGGGAGACGTGATAGCAGTGTTCCAATATCTCAGGGGCTGCCACAAAGAAGAGGGAGTCAAGCTATTCTCCAAAGCACCTGAGGGTAGAAGAAGAAACAATGGGTGGAAACTAATCAAGGAGAGAAGCAACTTAGAACTAAGGAGAAATTTCCTGACAGTTAGAACAATTAATCAGTGGAACAACTTGCCTCCAGAAGTTGTGAATGCTCCAACACTGGAAGTTTTTAAGATGATGTTGGATAACCATTTGTCTGAAGTGGTGTAGGGTTTCCTGCCTAAGCAGTGGGTTCAACTAGAAGACCACCAAGATCCCTTCCAACTCTGTTGTTCTATTCTATTTTATGATGGGCAGCCTCCATTACGGTCATAAATTGAGGATTACCTGTCTTTTCTCTTTTCCTGTAGACAGCTTCAGATAAGATCATTCTGTCCTCCAGTTCCTGATTTTGCCTTTGGAGAAGATGACGATAGGAATGCACAAAGAGCCCAGCAGCTGAAAGATGACAACATCCAGTGCAAAACCTTTTTATCCAGGAGGGGGGGAAAAAAGGGGGGGGCTTACAGTCCCAAGGCCTCATGCAACATTTTTAAAAGCAAACTCAAAAAAAACAACAACAGTGTTTTTCTTTCTCCTCCAGTATTAATGGCCACTTACTCATCTAATTTGTACAGCTATGGGGGCAGAGAGGATGCTTTTAACCAGATAAAATAATATAATTTTATTATTGTCAGAAAGACCAGCAGCATACCAAAACTCCATATTTTTCAGCATAAGGAAACTTAGATATTCCAAATTTTTGTTCAGGTCTCTGGTATTCCCCTGATGTAGTCATTTCCATTTCCCAGCTTATGACACACAAAATAAGCAAGGACCCAAAACATGCAAACAGTGCCCTAATTTTGGCCTGGTAGCAGTTAAAGTCTTGGTGCCTTGGTGGAACAGCGGACTAAAGCGCTGTTAAATAGCACTTAGCTGCCAGCTGCCTGCAAATTCAAATCTCACCAGGCTCAAGGTTGACTCAGCCTTCCATCCTTCTGAGGTAGGTAAAATGAGGACCCGGATTCTGGGGGCAATAAGCTGACTTTGTATAAAAAAGAACACCACTTAGGGGCGGCCAAAAGCCCTACTAAACAGGTATATACAAAAGTATGAAGGCTATTGCTTAACGCATTGTAAGTCTCCGGAGAAGGGAGGCATATAAATCGAACCAATAAATAAATAAAGTACTTAACATTCAGCTTCGCTCCCTAACAAATATAAAAAACAATAAGATCAGGAGAAAAAAGAGGAATGTGGAGAATATGATTTTTGCTTTTTGTATCCCATTCACAAGGTGTCCTTAACTAATATATTAATGTTTTGAATTCTATGTTGATCTCTTTTTCAAATTGAGTAATTCAGGTGCATGTTTTATAACCAGGGATTATTAATTTTTTTTTTGTCTTTTAATGACCCCGTAATCCCTTGCATCAGAGTGGAGTCGGGGCAATTGAATGGAGCTGAGTGTTTACTGGCCGGATGCCCTTCCTATTGCCAATGCAGAGTACGCAGCAGATATTTACTCATTGTGCCCAGAGAGAGAGATACCTGCCACTACCTAGGATCGAACCCACAGCCTCCTGATTGTGAGGGAAGAGCTCCACCTCTAGGCCACTGCACCACTCGTTTTATAACCAGGGATACACTGATATATGTCTGACCGGAGGTAAAAAAAATTAAAAGAATAAATTGCAAGAGAGGTCAGCTATTAAGGTGCCATTGAGAGCAAGGTTTTTAAGGTTAAGGATGCATTTGTGCTCTTTTGAGTAAACAACCGTGCCAAAAGCTAAATTTGCACATGCTGAAAAACAGATTAGATTGGTTTCGTAGCCTTTAAGCCATGGGTGGCCATTCTTGGCAACTGTAAGAAATTTCCAACTCCCAGAATTCCTGATTCTTGCCTGGAATTGAAGTCCACAAGTCTTAAGAGTTACTGAAGTTAAAGCCCTGATTTAAGCCATAAAGATAATAAGCTGTGAGAAGATGAACATCGTTGCACAGAGAGCTGTCTAAATGTTAGAGAGAGGGAGGGAGGAAACGAAGGAAGGAAGGAAACAAGAAAAGTTTGCCAAAAAAATGCAAGTAGATAACATTTGTCTAGCATAACCAGGATTCAGAATCCAGCTGTTAGTGCAGAATGTCACTTGAATATAAAGATCTTGATTGTGAGGTTTAAAAGTCAACAGCTATTCTGACCTCTATTACTTCCACTCCCTCCTCCTCTCCCGTTTTTGAACGTCTCTCTGTTTTTCTTCCTTGCCGAAGGAGTTTTATTCTCACATTTCACCCAGTTTGGCAACCTTCTTGGAAATTTTTTTCCTGCGCATTTCTTTCATAATCCTTCTCCAATTCGAGATAGAATTGAGAATGAATGATCCTGCATTAAAAAGTATAAAGTGACCTTGGGAATCGGATTTGACTTCTACGGACTCTGCATTTTTCTTGACGAAATGCAGAAAGAGTTTGCAGTTGCCTTTTTTTCTTGGGGTCTTTCCCAGCCTTCAGATCTGGCTCTCCTGGTGGCCTCCTGTCCAAATATTAACAAGACTCCACCCTGCTTAGCTTCTGAGCTCGGACATTCAGCCGGGTCCTGCCGCCTCCTGCATTTGTAGATATTTTTCTACAAAATATCGGTTCCAGGATTTCCTCAGGCTCAGTGGAAGTGAGGGTGGGGAGGTTGCATTTAAAAGAAGTGATTGCAGAAATGAAAAATCTGCCTTTTTCAATTTACCATGTCAGACAAGAATAAATGAAACATGAGCACTGGTCCACTTAACTGCTGTCTTTTTAGATGGTAAGGAATAGATCTTGAAAGTTGGACTAAAACTTAAAGCAAACTCTTTGTTTAAGGATTAACAGTCCAATCATTTTACCATTCTAATCTCAGTTCTTGCACTGTAAAGAGTTCAGTGGCATTTTAATTACTATTATGATTAGCATCACAAGTCTGCTTCTACTTATTTCTAAACGGCCAAAACTGTTTTCCACGCCTTAAAAGTTCAAAATGAAATCAAGAACAAAGGGTTTACAGATTTAGAATTTAGAATAACAGAGTTGGAAGAGAACTTTGAGGTCTTCTAGTCCAACCCCCTGCTTAGGCAGGAAACCCTGCACCACTTTAGACAAATGGTTATCCAACATCTTCTTATAAATTTCCAGTGTTGGAGCATTCACAACTTCTGGAGGCAAGTTGTTCCACTGATTAATTGTTCTGTCAGGATATTCCTTAGTTCTAAGTTGCTTCTCACCTTGATTAGTTTCCACCCATTGCTTCTTGTCCTACCCTTGGGTGCTTTGGAGAATAGCTTGACTTCCTCTTCTTTGTGGCAGCTCCTAAGATATTGGAACACTGCTATCATGTCTCCCCTAGTCCTTCTTTTCATTAAACTAGACATACCCAGTTCCTGCAACCGTTCTTCCTTTGTTTTAGCCTCCAGTCCCCTAATCATCTTGGTTGCTCTTCTCTGCACTCTTTCTAGAGTCTCCACATCTTTTTTACATCATGGTGACCAAAACTGAATGCAGTATTCCAAGTGTGGCCTTACTAAGGCATTATAAAATGGTATTAATACTTCATGTGATCTTGATTCTATCCCATGATTGAAAGTTGATGGTCAAAAAAAAAAAAATAGGTGATCCACGTGACTGACCTGATTTTATGGCTTTGTGGCAGTAGTCGTTAAGTGAATGTTCCAATGGTTCATTATGGAAGAGTTTTGCCAAAAACCAGAAGTAAACGTCTGTTTCAAGAGTATGCAGCCTAGAACTGGGTTGGTTTTTTTGGCAGCTGCTGCACTCAAATTTTCCATTTTAATAGCTATATTAAAATAGTAATAACATTGAAAAGGTTATAGTATTTTTCGTCTTGCACATCCCTGCAAATGGCAGAACCACTGGTACAATTGGATTTCTAACTAAAGTTGTTATGAAGGACTTAACTGCATTCAGAGAAGTAGAAAGTGCCTTTAGAACAAATCAGAGTCTCTGTGAGTGTTCTCTTGAGATCATCTAGCTCAACCCCCTGCTCGGTGTAGACTCCACCATAACATCTTTGACAGATGATCTTCTAGCTTTGGTTTGGAGACATCTGGTAGAGGAGGACTTGCCACTTCATGGAGTAGTCAGTTCCCCCGGTCTCAAACTGCTGGAAAATTATTCTTGTATCTAATTTTAATTTCCTTTCTTGCAATGTTAACCTCTTGGTTGTGCTCCTCACCAAAGTACAAGATAATTATTCCTCTTTTTTTCAGTATAACAACCGTGCATGCATTTAAAGATCCCCACGTCTCTCCGTAGCTTCACTGAGTGGCCTCTTTTCCTCCGTTGTTTATAAGGCTGATCCAGGTTTCCAAACGGGATTAGCTTGAAGCATTGGAGGATACAGGCAGTCCTTGACTTACGACTACAATTGAGCCCAAACTTTTTGTTGCCAAGACAGAAATTTGAGTTTTGCCCCACGACTTTTCTTGCCACCGTTGTTAAGTGAATCGCTGCGATTGTTAAGTTGGTAACACGGTTGTTAAGTGAATGTGGCTTCCCCGTTGATTTTGCTTGTCAGAAAAATCACAAAAAAGGATCACATGACCCCTGGACACCGCAACTGTCATAAGTGTGAGTCAGTTGCCAAGCATCTGAATGCAAATCGCATGACCATGGGGATGCTGCAATGGTCATAAGTGTGAAAAACGGTCATGTCACTTTTTTCAGTGCTGTTGTAACTTCTTCCAATGGTCACTAAATGAACTGATGTAAGTCGAGGACTACCTATACTTTAACCACTACGCTAAACTGGTTCTCATCTTAAATAAATAAGTCATATTATTAAAATACAGAATTTGCTTTTAGAGCATTTTGATTGCTTTTATTGGTTTGCTCTTCGAAGATGTATATTGTACTGACAGTCCTGGTGGAAAGAAAGGTGTTTTGGAAATACTTGTGATATTAAGGAACTAGGCCTCATGAGGTAACCTTGAGTCCATCTTCAATGGTCTTCCTCAGCCTATACTTCCAGGATTATAACAAACCTTTCCCATTTTCAAAATTTTCTCCAGCTCCTTCTGGAGAAGAAAGAACAACCCGTTGAAAAGGCCGGTATTAATAAGCTTCAGCGGAAATAGCACAAATAATACAGAAGACAGCAAGACCACAGCCCCCAAATTTACAAACTTTTATTGGATATTTTCAAAACTTAAAAGAGAAAAAAAATAATCCAAGAGAGTTCCTGTATTGGAAAAAAAAACCCTGTTAAAACAACCTTCCCTATTGTAAAGATACAGGGTTGGTCTGGGTGAAGGGGGAAAATAATAAGATCAGGTAAACCATGTTCTTTTGGATGGATCTCGCTAAAGAGATGATGACGCCTCAGAAGCACCTTTTTTTTAGACTGCTCGGAGGTGAGAAAGGATGTTTTTGGCCCGAGGATCCTGGCTTTCAAACTTTTTGCCTCTGAGAGAACTATTTCCATGGAGAAAATCTGAGACACTCAGAAGCTGTTTTTCAATCTCAGCAAGTTTAAGATGCATGGACTGCAACTCCGAGAATTCCCCAGCCAGTCAGCTTCTGAGTGTCTTTTGCAGAAGGGATGAGATTTGGGGAAATGACTCTCTGCAGAGGATTCCGGGAAAATAATTCACATATAGTAGTGGCCAAAATTGTGGAAGCCTTTTGGGAGAAATGTATTTTCTAAAACTAGCTAATCACACCATTTTTTTTTTTGAGTAGTGCCATAATATTATATATCAATGGAAAGATAATTTAACCAAGAATGTAATGCAATAACTTTTATGAAGGATTTGCTATTAGAATAGCAGTTACAGTATAAAGAAGAAAAGTGAAACATAAAAAAAAATTGAGATATACAAAAATTATCACCATGTCAGTTAATAGTTGGGTAACCTTTAGCATGAATCATACGGCCTTACAATGTCTTCCCATGGAGTGAACCAAGTCTTTTCGTTCTGCAGCCGTTATAATGTGAAACCAAGATTGAATGATTGCTTCGGTTAACTGGGTTTTGTTGCTGGGTCGCTTCTGACTTTAGTCGGCTCCATAGATTTTCAATTGGGTTACGGTCTGGGCTATTCCCAGGCCATTCCAGCAGTGGAATAGGATTATCTTAAAACTCCAAAAAAAACCCAAGTGGTGTTTATTAGCCATCAAACCTCAAAAATACACTTTTCCCACATGGTTTCCACAATTTTGGCCACTACTGTACGTCATTAGCATGCGCCAATTCCCTGCTAGACAGCCAGGGTCTCGTCTAGGACCCTTCCCGGAGGGACGCACCTTGGGGTGGCAAGAAAACCAGGCCTGTGAGGCCTAAACCAGCTCAGGCTGCAGATAGGGAAGGACAGGACAAAACACACTTGTTCCTATGCATAGAAAGCACGGATGTCAGGGAGAAGGCAGAGCTAAGGGTGCTGTTACTACCATATCAGCTTTTTACATGGGGATTGCCGTGTATTGGATGGAAGCAAGCATGTCACATCCCAAGAAACATGCCAGGGGTGGGGATGGGGGTGGTAATCTCCCAGATATTAAACCCAGCGGCTTGCTAGGACTGAGCTGCAGCCAAAAAATGTTTCTCCCTCCCCCCCAGCTCACCTTGCTTAGTAAGACCTAGAAAACTGCATCCGGTTTAGGTCACCAAACCTATTCTCCAAAGCACCCAAAGGCAGGACAAAGAAGCAATGGATGGAAACTAATCAAGGAGAGAAGCAACTTAGAACTAACTCAGCGGAATAGCTTGCCTCCAGATTGTGGATGCTCCATTACTGGAGCTTTTAAGAAGAGACTGGACAGCCACTTGTCTGAAATGGTATAGGGCCGTGATGGCGAACCTATGGCACGCGTGCCACAGGTGGCACTGGAGCCGTATCTGTGGGCACGTGAGCATTGCCCTAGTGTAGCTCCAGCACGCATGCACGCGCCGGCCACCTGATTTCCAGCCCTTCCAGACCCACCGGAAGTCAGGAAATGGGCTATTTCCAGCCTCTGGAGGGCGTCCGGGGAGGCAGGGAAGGCAGTTTTCACCCTCCCCGGGCTCCTCGAAAGCCTCTGGAGCCCGGGGAGGGTGAAAAACGGGCCTACCAGGCCATCGCTTGCCAAAAGCGTGGGGAGCGGGGAGGGGAGGTTTACACGCGCATGTGGGGAGGAGGGGACGGGGGGCATTGAATTATGGGTGTGGGTACGCAGGCGTGCAAACATCCCGTGCGGCCCCTGTTTTTGGCACGTGACAGCAAAAAGGTTAGCCATCACTGGTATAAGGTCTCCTGCTTGAGCAGGGGGTTAGACTAGAAGACCTCCAAGATCCCTTCCAACTCTTTGTTATTTTGCTTGCTGTTCATTGCATGTCTCTGTTCTGCCCTAATTTTAAAGGACGCAAGTCTTAAAAAAAAAATATTGCTAGCCGATATTTTACCACAGTGGAATTATTAAAGGTACTATCTGTTCCAGATTTTTGGGGGGGAGGGCGGGGAATAAACCAAAAAATGAGGGGTTCTTTTCTCCCATCCATTTGCTTTGTCGAAGCCCAATTGGCACCAAGGAGTTTGGGGTGCTAGACGCCGCAGTTCTCTCTCCTTGCAGAGAGAATAAGGAAGAAGAGAACCTGGCACTTCCAATAGATGCCAGGCCTTTTGGAAGCAAGGCCTCTCCCCCCCCATTTCTAGCCCTGCTTCTGGAGAGATGCAAACCTCAATCAATCAATCAGAATAGAGCTGGAAGGGACCTTGGAGGTCTTCTAGACCAGCCCCCTGCTCAAGCAGGA